>JAPYZJ010004598.1:0-13284 GCA_030522765.1 Ophioninae sp. B BG-2022a
AAAATGATCGTAACTCAATTTACCAAACGGCGTTTCAAAGAGGACAAAAATCGCTTCCTTTTGCTTTTTCATTCTTATTTTTGCGATTTTTTTTTGTAGGCGGTACGTCACTTCGAAAATTACGGAATTTTCCACTGTTTTCATACTTTGCATAATCGCTTGCTAGACTTTGAAAAATGGTGATTCCGAAATTTAGAGATTAGATGTTCGTAGAGGTTACCATTAGCTTCAGTTTCGTTCGTCGAACAAATTTTTACGATTTTTTTTGGCCGAGAAATTCGATTTTTCGTCCGGATAGAAATCTAAATCATCATTATTTTTCCGAAATAGTATAATTTTCGTAAAACCGCCATCATCTCCTCGATCTAAATTGTTATTAAAAATTGAAATGCTAATTCTAACTCGTTTTTCCGATATTCGTGGCTTTATAGTTAAGGGCTGTGAGAAAGTAAGAAAAAAAATGCAACAAAGAACGAAAATGCTTATATAAGCGAACTTCCGGTCCTCGACGGTTTAAAACTTTCCATCGTTTCTTATTGTTTCCATGGTACACTAGTCGATTGGAAAAGTACCGGGGCTTCGTAGGCTCGAATTTCTCGAGCTGGTCCTTTCGGGTGCAAATACAGAAACGAGCGAATGAAAAACTTCTGGGTCCTTGGTCTATTGTTCTCGAAAGTAGGAAAGCGACGAAAATAGTCAATGGGCAGTTCTAAATGCACTTGGGCGCGAAGAGCGCCTCTCGTTGATTTACGGCCTCTCGGTCGCTCAATTTTCTTTTTCGGTTTGCAGCTCTAAATTTTCCGGCGTCGAATCTCTAAGAAAAGAAAAATACATTTAAAAAATTTTCCACGCGTTATGCTCGGAAACTCGTGAAGTACGATTAACGAATCGTCTCAGTGTGACACTTCGAAAAATTACTGATTTTCGCGATTTTTTTTTTTCATGTTGTAATAATCTAATCGATCTGTTTTTATTTTTATAAATAAACATATTAATGTCGAATACAAAATGATTTTTTATGTTCATTTATTGAGTATATAATAATTAAATTAATTGGTAAAAATACACGTTAAAAAAACGTGTACGATTGCGGTCGCAATTTTGAGCCGAAAATTCGAAACATTTCGAAATGATTATTAATCTGTAGGAAAATTGCTATCGCGCTATAGAGGTTTTTTTTTTTTGAGTTTTGACGAAAAGGTGGCGGTTTGAACAAAAAGTATCGAATTTGGCCCTTTTTTCGTTAGTTTTTCGGGGTTGGGTCGGAAACACGAACTTCGATTGACCAGAAAGCTCAAAATTCTGAAACTACAAATTTCTTAAAGGTCATGCCACCAAAAGTAAAAATTTGTTTGGGTTTGTTTGGGGTCGTTATTTTGATGTAAAACCCTTGATTTCAAACAAACCCAAAAATTTACAAAATTTTTAGTTTCAAAATATTTAAATTCGGGATTTTGAACTGTTCGGTCGTTCGATGTGGTTTCCTGCCCCACCCCTGATTGTAATAAGCGATTTAAAGAATTTGAGATTTGTCGATTTTGGAAATCGGTTTGCGACAAAAATGTCACACGGCGCTACAAAGGGTTAATTTTCATATAAATTGAAACCATTAGTAGGATTATCTCTTTATTAGAGTCTCCAAAAAAATTTACATTTTTCAACCGTCCAGTAATTACGAATTTTTTAACCCAAACAAACCCAAACAAGCTTTGAATAACTCTTTCCGTAAATTTATCGACCATTCATCTATTATTTAGATTTGGCAATAATGAAAACAAAATTTCTTAGAATATTTCCGAAAAAAGCCAGAATATTGTGAATGCAGTGTACGGTGAAAGTAATCACGTTTGGTTCGAACTCGAGGCAATTTTACGACCCCGGAGAACAATTCTAGGGTTCAAACGCATTGGCGAGGTTTTTCCCCATTTACTGGATCTTTTCTTTAGAGGATCACCGTAAAACATAATTCTTCACGTTCCGGGCCAATGTCTTCGATTTTATGACCTGCCCTCTTCCTCAGTTGTTTTTTTTCTACACATGACTCTGTGGAGAAAGTGAAAAGGAATATTCCATAAGCTAGATTTTCTTTGAGGATTACAGTTCAATAATCGAAGGTACTAATAAATACCTATGCAGAAGTGAAGACTGGTGGATTGGGTTTCATTCTGAGATCTCGAGTGAAACATTTATGCACGAAAAAATAGGAATATGCAGTGGTCGATACCAATATGGATTTCTTTTTGTTTCCCCGTGGACTTCAAGAAGTTGTGGATGAAAGAAAACATTAGGTTACGTGATCATTAGAAACAAAATCGATTTTTTTTGTTTACTGTAATATAGGAATTCAGAATGACGTCCGTGAAAAATCAAGATACCTTATCGAGAAATACGACAGTTATTGATTCATTAAATCAATGCACCCAAACAAACCCAAACGAAATCTAAGAAACCCAAAAAACCCAAACAAAACCAAATAACCCAAACGAAACAAAAAAAAATCCCAAAAAACCCAATTGTGCTGCTGACGAGTCAAGCCGATTCCTATTTAAGTACTTAATTTTTTATAATAATAATCGAACGCGTTTATAACCAACACTTCTCTCATTATTATTTTCTCACGATGAACATTATTATACTTAAACGTATCGTATTTTTCTGTTTTCAGACTCACAAAATTATAATTATACCGTTGACCAATCAATGCGCTAGTACTACCTTAAGAGGTTGATAAGGATTCAATTGGGAAGGAATTCCTACGAAATAATTAAACAAACGTCCATTGTCGTGATATTGATACAATAGCAGTTCAAATTATGATTTCCTGATTATTTCCACCCAAACGCGTCATAAAACAATTCATTAAATCGCAATTGTTTGGGTTTGTTTCGGAAGCAACAATTGATCGCGAAAAAAGCAAGCGATCGCAGGTTAGAAGGCTCTCAGAAAGGAAAATAAAGAAACGAAACGATACCAACGAAGATCCTATGGGAGATTAACGAAAAGCATGGGAAAAGGGAATAAAGCGGACCAACAATAGCACGGGGATGCACAGGGGGTCTCGGTTAAAAGGTGTGCAGGTCTTACGTGCTCTTTCGAAATCCTCGAGCATTAAACGAAGTTCATTCTGGGAAGGACCCATCCGGCAATATCAGCTCCATCAGGGTTAACCTGGACAGCCTGGCCTCTTTTACGTTTCCTGAAAGGTTCTCTTTCACGTTGCAACAGAGCGAAACAGTCGAAGACAGCGAAAGCTGGATATTTTCTTTTTTTTTCTTCTTTGTACGTCACGAGCAACCATGATAGAAATTTACTGTCCGCGGAAGTTTCAAATTCGTCCCATCGTTCGAACGGATATTGAAATTTACAAATTAACACGCAAAGGGATGAAATTTTTTTTTATTAGTTTTTGAAAAAAGTAATAATAAAGTTGAAGTGTAAAAAATATTTGGTGTGGTTAAAAGTGTCGAACGATCAATATTCAGATAGGCCAAAATATCGAATTCGAAAAATGCCGGAGATTCGATTATAGGTAGATAGAGATTATTGGAGAGAATAGAAATAGTTTTTCGGAATTATTATCAGCTCGAATTTTTTATCAGCCGGAAGATAAAATTTCGAATAAAATTTTCGAAAATTTCGAATTAAAATCTTCGTTATTTTGAGAATTCTGAATTCTGTCGTTTCGCCATTCTAGTCGTGCTACATTTGGCCGTTTCGACATTTTGACCCCCACCCGAAATATGTTCTTCGTCTGCAAATATTTAAATGATGGTTAAACGGCATACAATTATTCTTAAATATTCCATTCGAGTTTTTACCCAACTCAATTGTAACGAACGAAAGCTCTCCTCTCGTACTGTTTATTTAACAGATGCGAATCGTATTTTTTCCGGCTAAGATCACGAACCCGTTGTCCTGGAGGTCCTTGAGTGAGTCCTCGAACATATCGCGAGTCACCAACTGAACAGAAAAAAAAAACGTTTTCCAGTCTAAAATGCTTTTTTTTACTTATTTTTTAAATACTTTTTATATATTTTTAAATATTATTGACAATAATATTTTTTAAATACTTAAAATATATTTTTTAAATATTATTTACAATAATAAACTTAAATTTTATGTATGCATATTTTATTATTAAAAAATTTTTTTTTTAATACTTTTCCTTATTATTTTTTAAACACTTATTCCAGTGATGAAGTATTTCGTGACAAACAAAAACTTTGTTAATGCTGAGGATTTTTGTTTCAATTTTATTTCTAACAGTTTACGAAGGAATTTAATTTTATAGAATGAATTTTGGAACTTTTCGAAAAATGTAGCAATCGCCGTGACTACGGATGACACATTTTCTGTCATTGTGTAAAATATTATTTACAATAATACATTTAAATTTTATTTACGCATATTTTATTATTAAAAAAAAATATTTTTTAAATACTTTTACTTATTACTTTTTAAATACTTATTCTAGCGAATAAATATTTCGTAACAAACAAAAACTTTGTTAATATTGAGGATTTTTGTTTCAATTTTATTTCTAACTGTTCACAAAGAAATTTAATTTTATAGACTGAATTTTGTAACTTTTCGAAAAATGTAGCAATCGCCCTGACTATGGTTGACACATTTTCTGTAATTTCTGGAGTATACTTTCGAAACCTGCGTGAAACGTCCGTATTTAAATTCAAGTTAAATATAAAATTACTTTAAATATGATTAATTATCAAAAACATTAAAAACGAACAAGAAAATAATAAAAAAGAAGCACACGTAACTTACGGTTTGCGAGTTTTCCTTCAATTCCGCGAAAATCTTTTGATAATTGAGCGTTTGAATTTTGCCCTTGGAATCGATGAGCTTTTTCAGAATGTCGGTGAGTTCGAGTCGTCGCTTTCTGGCGGCCGCTGACATACCGGTCGTCAGAATGCTTACGTCGATTTTTCCGCTCAACGGGTCGATCGCTGATTGTTTGAGGGCTTCGCGATGCAATCTGAAAAAAAAAAAAAAAAAAAACATTCGAGACGTGTGAGCGAAGTTATAAAAAATAAATCAATGAATTAAGAGAGAGTCTAATCCCGGCTCAGTCGATATGGCCGATCGGTATCGTAGATACTTAGAATTACAGACGATTTTTCAGAACTTCACCAAATTTGAGAAAACCCGTGTTGGAGGAAACCCAAACTTCGATTGACCAGAAGGCTCAAAATTCCGAAACTACGAATTTCCTAAAGGTTATGCTAGCAGAAGCACGAAATTTGTTTGGGTTCGTTTGGTTTCGTTGATTTGATTGTAAACCCTTTTTTTAAAAAACCGAAACAAACCGAAAAATTGACAAAATTTGTCGTTTCGGAATATTCAAATTCGGGATTTTGAGCCTTCTGGTCATTTGAAGTTCGGGTTTCCTACCCCACTCCAAAAATCCCGACTGACTCAAAAAAATCCAGTCTCTATCATGTTTAAAATTAAAAAAACTAGATTTTACTACCGAGTTTGGGTTGGTGTGCGACGATGTACTTTTTTTATTGTCACAACCTATTTTATACTAATAATAATAATAACAACAATAATACTAACACCGGCACACAAAAAAAATTGTCTGTACCCAGGGCGCCACCTATCTACGGACATGTATTTCGACCCGCTGAATACGAATTTCAAGTCAGTTTAGGCCGTCCAGCCTTCAATTTCGAGTACATTGCAAAAAACCCCAAAAATAGTGAAAATTCGATATTTCGGAAAGAAAAAAAATTTCGAGATCTAAGGCAAGCATAATTTTCATGTATTTCGGTCTGTTGAATACTAATTCCGATCGTACTTTAATCATAAACTTTTTTAATTCTAAAAAAATTGTAAAAAAAAATCATCAAAAACTGCAAAAATCGAAGAAAATTGGGATTATCTTGGAATAAAAAATTTTGTGGACCCGAATTGACGAAGATTTTCATGTAATTTAATCTGCTTGATCGGATTCTGCAATAAATTTGGCCCCAGTCCCCTCATTCATAAAATTGCAAAAAATCGATGAAATAGCAGAAAATTGCTGCTGAAAAAAAGGAAAAAAATCATTTAATCACAATTGAATAAATTTCTTGTATTTTTTATTAACAAAAAACGAGATTAAAATCTGAGGGCAAAAAAATTGTAAAATCTATTATCCAATTCTAATCGACTGGGCAACACGTATACGGAGAAAAAAAAAAATAATATATCGTATACCTGCAAGCTTCTTCGACGTCCTCGACATCGACGGTGCTGCTCAATCGAACCTTGGCGTGTGCTTCGGCGAGACGGATAAGCGATTCGAGCTGTCTCGGATAAGCGGTTATCTGTCCTCGACCGCTACCGACGCGACGCATGTCAACATACGCTTGTACGAGTCTTTGCTGTGCTTCCTCTCCGAGAAGAGGCTGAACATGTTCCTTGGCAAACGCTATGTAATCTCTGAGAATACTCATGTCGATAAGATCGTCCTCTTCTTGAACAGCTGTCTCGCAATAGAGGGAGACTAAATGGCGTCCGAGACGACGATCGAACAATTCGTTGTGCGAGTCAAGCATAAGGAATATCAAGTCGAAACGTGACATCAACGTGTGGGGTAGCATCACGTTTTCTACTACCTGAAAAATACGAAGACGTTCCAAGATTCAAGACGCGTTCGTTTATTACTTCTGATTTTCTATCGATTCGACATTGTCTGGTCAAAAAAGCCCGATCACAATCCATACAAAATTACCCCACGTCCTACAACAAAGTGACGTATTTAAAAAAAAGATAAAAATATATAAAAAAATATGGCATACTTCCTAAGTTCATTTTTTTTACACCTTCGTATGGAAAAATTGCTTTAAAAATAGTTCAAGCTGTTATGGAAAATTCGTTCGTATGAGCATTTGCTAAAATGAACTTAGGAAGTATGCCATATTTTTTATACATTTTTATCTCTTTTTTTTGAGATATGTCATTTGGTTATAGGACGTGGAGCAATTTTGATCCATCTTTTTTCATGAAATTCTGAAGCGCCTTTTCGAAAATCCATGGGAACATCTATCACCCTTATCAGATTTGCCAATCGCCGTTTACTCACTGTTTTATTTTTATTCCACTGGGACTCGCACGGATTCGCGGCTGCCAGTATACTCGTGCGTGCGTTCAATTGACAAATAATACCAGCTTTGGCAATTGACAAGGTTTGCTGCTCCATAACCTCGTGGAGTACGGATCGTGTACTTTCGTTCATTTTGTCGAATTCGTCGATGCAACATATCCCGTTATCGGCGAGAACGAGAGCTCCAGTCTGGAGAATCAGTTGACGGGTTTCTGGGTCCTTGGTGACATAAGCGGTTAGACCGACCGCGCTCGATCCTGTTTCGTGTATCAGTCGAAGCGTCTTATTAAAGATATTTCATTTTTACTTTGCGCTTCCTTTCGGAATATACGAAATACAGGGATAATGGAAGAAATCAGTGTGTTCTAATCAGATCGAAAATAATTTGCGATGTATTACAAAAATTAGAAATAATAATTTAATCATTATATTTCTATAATTTAATAATTATTTTTCAATAATTTGAAAATTATTTCAATAGAATTTTTTCTTCGGTGAATTTTTCAATTTTTTATTACTTATTTCTTTTTTCAATTTAATTTATTATTATTTCTTTCTTCTTATTTCAATAGAATTTCTTCTAAATTTGAAAAGAATTTTGCGATGAGAAGAGAACGATGGGAAAATTTTGCAGTGAAACGTTTACGAAGAAAGAATAATAAGAAGTTGTGTAAACATATGTAAAATAATCGTCAATTATTTGCGATGATTTAATGAATAATTAAAAAATAATAATTGAATAATTAAACAATTATTTGAAAATTATTTCAATAAAATGTTTCTTCGATGAATTTTTCAATTTCATATTATTCCTTTCTTTTTTAAATATCTTTCTATTTCAATTTTTTCTTTCTTTCTTGTTATTTTAATAGAACATTTTGTTTGTTCGAAATGTCAAACGAATTTAGCGATGAGTAAAGAACGATAGAAATATTTATGAGTAAAAAGTTTACGTATCGTACCTTTTCCACTGGTGTACTGTGACCTCGGAACGAGATTGAAGACGAACTGTAAAAGTTGAGATTTGCTGGTACCAGGATCACCGCAAAGAAGAATATTGAGTTCCGATCTAAAGTGAGTTCTTCCGAAGGACGTGTGACTTTTTTTCGTGCCGCCGAACAATTGAAGAAGAATACCTTTTTTGATATCATCATTTTCGTAAATGCTCGGAGCGATGTTTCGAGCCAATCGATCATAAACGTCTTCTTTCTGAGAGAGCAATTTCAACAGTTCAACGCGTTCTGGTGGAAAAGCGTGATCTTTGCCCTCTTCCTGATCGTAAAGACGTTTAGAGTCTTGCTTTCGGAAGTGAACAACATCGATGTGAGTTTTGTAAACGGCTCGAACATTGGATATCCGAGGATTAACTTGAAGCGGAAGTGCCCGATAAATACCGGTTACAGCGACTCGATCGCCCGGTGCAACAGCGTCGACAAGATCGTTTCTCGCGAAGCAGTGAACCGTGTGAGGAGTTTGACCAGCCGCCATATCGTCCGGTGATTCTTGAAGTTTGATCATTTGCTGATCGGAAAAATGGCTCCGATTGTGAATCAGCGAGAAGCAATAATTGTTGTTGCAATGAGTGCAAACGGTCGGTTCGGCGATTCGACCACGATCGATTTCAACCATGGTTGAAAACGAGCATACGATACACTTGAAAAAAGCTTCTCGCATTTCCGGCATTACGTTTGATGTTCGCGTCACCATACCGCTTATCGTAATCAATTGATCGATATCTTCTGGATTCAATTGACGCATATTTCGGGTTTTCGCGACATTGAACGGGCGAACCTGTATTTGATGATCGAGAACGGCTGCTGGATATTTATCAAAAAACATCTCGTTCACTGCCATATCCATCGTCGGTATAACCTCCTGTGGATAACAAACCAACTGCCGGTAAAGCTGCTCGTCAAATGTTTCCAAATGGGCACAATTAACGTTCAAATAAGGCTCCTCGAGCGAATGAATCTCGTCAAGTTTTTGCAGATATAGAGGCTCAGCCAAATTCATATTGTCGGGTAACTCGTCGTTTTCGGCTTCCGGATCTATGAAACGATTGATGAAACGCTTGAATTGCTCCTTGCAACGGTTCACTACGACGTTAGTACCCCAGATCACCAACTGAGGTCCTGCGTTCTCACTCTCCGACGACGCTTGAATCTCGTTCGCCTCTTCGCTTATCTGTCGACAAATGATAACGTTGCAACGTTTACGTTTTCGAGCCAGTTGGAGTGGCTGGAGAAGGGTAGGAAACCCGAACTTCGATGGTCCAGAAGGCTCAAAATCCTGAATTTCAATATTCCGGAACGACGAATTTTTTTAATTTTTGCGCTTGTTTCGATTTGTTAAAAAAAGTAAGGGTTTCAAATCACATTAACGAACCCAAACAAACCCAAACACATTTCGTGCTTTTGTTAGCATGACCTTTAGGTAATTCGTAGTTTCGGAATTTTGAGCCTTCTACTTAAGGCACAAAGACTATTTACAAGTTTGAAACAATCGATTTTATCTTCTTGAGATAAATTCATAGTTCAATATCTTAAGGATATTCTCTACAATTTTTACTACGGAGTTTCAAGAATTTTTGGACTTCTCGAAAAAAGACGCCAAGAGCCTGCCGAATAAACAGAGCTATAAAATGTACATTTGCCCTTGAATATAGCAAAAATTTCATGAAAAAGCACTAAATTGCCTTTATTAAGATGCCGTTTCCTGAATTTTTTGCATATATTTCTAAAATCTCGGTTCAATGAAAGCATATGGATCTTATATTTACGAATCATTTTGATTTTTTTTCCGATAATTACAGCGTGAGGGAAGACTCCAGCAGTTCGACAATTTTTCGAAAATCTTCTAAACCCGAACGTAGACGATGGGCAATTTCCATTTTTAAAAACTAAAAAAAAAGAAATTTCTATTTCTTTCGACCGATTAAAATATGAAAGAAAACACATCTAAATATCCAAATGTCTCCGTGTATTCTTTCTATAAAAAAAAAATCATAAAAAGCATAATTTTGGACCTTGTAAATGGTTTTTCTGCATCGACGAACATAAAAATTATTCTTCTCATGTTCCTTACTTTTGATTCACATTGCATCAATCCGCAATCGGAATGTAATTAATAAACACGATAGAAAAAAGAGCAATAACGCTAGAAATATAAATGTACGAAAGAACGTAAAAAAAATCATTTGCGCAACGTAGAAATATCACGATTAAATATGATGTCTTAGGCGAACTCGGAATATCTACGGAAACAATATAAAAAATACTAACAGGGTCTCCGACGTTGACCTGGCGCATTCTCTTCTCGGACCGAATGTCGGCTCTTTGTCTGACGGGAGTGCCTCGTATTCCACTCCTGGGAGTTCTGATGGAACCCAACGAGCTCGGAGTACCGTAATTCAACGGCGACGAGAGATCTATCTCGCTCATCCCTGCTTGTAAAGGACTCGTCTGCAATATACGATTGGGCGACAATCCCGGCTGCGAGGAGGGACCCTCCGACGAAGCCGCTATCGTTTCCTGCGTTCTTCGACTGCCCCATCTTAAAGGCGTGTCTACACCGACCGAGTTGCCCGAGGCTTTTTGGGGCGTACCTGACGAGAATGCATTATTTAAAAAACATCTTCATCTTGCATTTCTTGAAGGTCACGACGAAGGTCGCCGCAATCTCACGAATTTTCGAAATTCGTTTTCTCGGCGTCAATTTAAGTTTACGGCGAAAAATCGAGCAACAGTAAGGCTACCATCCGTCCGGATTTTCCCCGGATTTGTCCTAGTTTGGACGCGGATCCGGGGACGTCCGGGGAGCATCCGAAGAACCGTCCGAGTGAAACCCGGACGTTTGGCGCGTTGGTAATTTCGTATAACTGTATTTCATTCGCACGCACTATCCCTTTCGCGCCAACGCTACTGTCGGGGATCTGCGGTTCGATTCGAAAGATACCACGGGACTTTACCGTCGAGCCGGCGGGCTTGATCTGTAGAGGGCGCATACGATGTCGCTGTGCGCAGGCAAAGCCAACGACAGCAAAGGCTAACCAAAAAAATGCCGACGAACGAACGTCGATGTCGGCATTCGTTCCGTAGCCTCCGGCTACGCGGTTATGTTGAGCTTTCGGACTTTATAATTGATTTTACTTTGCACTGAAACTATATGTTTTTTATTATAATTCGTATTATACTGTGATACCAGAAAGTGAAAAGTTCCTAATTATTTCTTGTTAACTGATTATCTCTAACTCAAACGGAGAATAAACGATATAACTTTTTATTCACGGAAATGAATGTTTAATTAATCTCATAAATACTCCTAAGACAGAAATACACTATTTAAGAAGAACAAAAAGGGGTTTTATTTTTATTTTCAAGCTTGTCCGGGGTAAAAATATTTTTTTACCTAAAGGTCTGGGGTTTCGGGAGTTTTTATCCGGTGCCCACGGTTTATGGAACGGCAGCAATAAGCAACAGTCTTTGTAGAATTCGTAGAGAGAAATAGACGCTTGAATTTTACGGTAAAAATGTTTCGTCCTTGAGAAATTGCGATTTTTAAATTTCGACTATCTCTCTCGCACTCGCGTGTCACGTGGTACGTCTTCGACATGTCCTCAAAATAACATGTGAAATACAAGGAATATTTCCATGATATTTCTATTGTAAATTACATTAAATAATAACGAAAATGAAACATTACAATTTTTCGAATGTTGACCCAAACATCGAATATGAACCCAAACAAACCAATTACGTGACGATTATTTTGCCATATCTACTAGGAGATACGATGCACGGATAATTTAGTTGCGTTTTATCAAAATCAAGAATTTTTTATACACGCGAAGCGATATGATAAAAATGAAACGTTGTCTAAAGCTAACCTTGTTTGCTCGGCGTCCCACGAATGGAGGACGCGCGAGAGCTCGGTGTTCTTTGCTGTCTCCTTGGTGTTATATTTCTCGTAGCATTTTCGTCGTCTTGAGGAGGCGGTGTACGAGGAGGTTTCATGGGACTTGTCATTTTCAAAATTTTCGATTTTCGACAATAAGGACACTCGCGTCGATCACTTTTGCGGTTTATTTGTGCCGAAAAGTCATTCCATTCGGTTGAGCGGTAACGGTAGCAATACGCTTTCCCGCGTAAAGTTCAACGTTCAACGGGCCCGTTGCGTGGCGCTTCGATCGCCGGTTTCAAAGACGCGCGAAATTCAAATTCTCCGAAGCGAATGTTTTTTTTAAACGAGGCGCTCCCCCTCGCCCCTCATCGTCGCTTCGGCAAATTTACTCACTCGGCAAGATAGCGACGAGCCATTGTCATGGTCGATAATATCACGAGCTTGGTTGGTACATGTTTTCTACATTTATGTCTAATTTTTCGAAATACTTGATTTTCGTCATTTCTGCATAGAAATTAATGAAACAAAGCTCAAAATGTGTATTTTTTTGCGGCCGACTTCCGTTAGGGCACCAAGTTTTCAGAAATAAAATACCATCGTCAATAATTAATCATTTCTCCAATTGTAACCACAAACTGTAATTTTTTTTTCAAAATTTGTAAAAATCGCGACCAGACCGAACTCGGTGCCAACGTCCTGAATGCACACAACAAATTTCATCCCGATCGGTTTATCCGTTTGGGAGAATAGTCGTTTCAAAATTTTGAGGTGGGGGTGTTTGTTTAAGTTTGTTTGGGTTAAGGGAATGACGAAGATGCTGTGGGCCACCTCGAAATTTCAAAAGCCAATTTCTGCCAAACCATTGAACCGATTGGGATGAAATTTCTTTTGTGTACTCATGAGGCTTGCTCGAAGGAGAACATGCTCGGCATTTTCCGAAATTTTGAAAAAAATTGTGCAGTTTGTGGTTACCACGGGAGAAATTGCTAGCTACACTCCACTATATTGCACTTTCACGAATTTGCCGAGCATAAGGTTCTGAAGCGGTGAAGAGTACACATTTTTTCGCTTTGTTTAATCGATTTTTATATAAAAATAGCAGAGAAATTGGCTTTCGAAATTTTCCACATAAATATGACAAAAGTGTACCACCAGAGGGCAAAATCTTATCGACCGCTAAGAAAATTCAGTTCAGCGATTTTCTCACAGGCGGCGCACTGAGAGTTCTCAAGTATCAATATATTTTTTGACAGGTCTGAAGCAACAGCTGTAATCTC
>JAPYZJ010004599.1:0-18685 GCA_030522765.1 Ophioninae sp. B BG-2022a
AAACGTTTTTTCGTTTGACGTAGTTTTGTATACAGGGTGTCTCACTCAAGTGGGCAAAACGGAATATCTCCGGAGATACGGGTTTTATGAAAAAACGTCTCAAACGAAAGATTCACGGTTTTAACGAACGAAACTGATGGTCTTGGCCGATTTTTACTCAGTGTTAATTTTCAAGGTTATTTCAAGGTCAATTTGAGTTTTTTTCACTCTAATTTCAGAGAATCGTTTGCGTACAGCGAGGACCACGGGACTCGAAGAAGAGCCTCGCTGAGAAGTTTGCCAAACGGTACGGCCCACAAGCAAAACGAGACTGGCGATTGCCATCCGTGCGCAGACGAGACGGTTGGAATATTCCATCAGATGTTGGAGTTGTCATTGTTGAAGGATCCGATATTTCTGTTATTCACGCTATCCAACTTTTGTACGAGCATTGGATTCAACGTACCGTACGTTTATTTAGTGGTAAGTCATCACGGCCAGCTTTCGTCATCTTTATTTCCGTTCGATTGATACGTTCCGTTTCGTAACCAGGCACAAGCCGAAGAACGCGGAATAAACAAAGACGTATCGAGTTATTTGCTGGCCGTTATTGGCATAGCGAATACTATCGGTCGCATAGCTCTGGGTTACGTATCGGATAAGCCTTGGATTAATCGTCTTCTAGTCTACAATCTATGCTTGACCCTCTGTGGGCTCTGTAAGTCGATAATTCTGTTTCTCTCTGCCCAAACGCAGACATAACCTCTTTCGAAGTTTGTTTTTATTAAACTTCGCCGTAATTCGAATTTTCTTTGATACTAATTTCTTCGCCATTTTTATTTTTTCAGCAACAGTATTAAGCGCATTTTGCGAATCGTTCGTGTCGTTCGCGGTTTACGGAACCGTTTTTGGTTTCACGGCTGGTGCTTACGTCGGACTAACTTCCGTTATTCTAGTCGATTTATTGGGCCTTGACAGGCTCACCAACGCCTTTGGTCTTCTTCTACTCTTTCAGGGCTTTGCGTCTCTTCTCGGCCCACCGATCGCTGGTAATATCACTTTTCTCCCTCTTTTTATTCACGAAAAACCTAACCTCTAAATGATTCATCCTAACCTCTAAATGTTCGACCCTATCTTCTTAACGTTCGATCCTAACCTCTATATGATTGATCCTAACCTCTAAATGTTCGGTCCTAACCTCTCATACATCGATTCTAACCTCAAAACCCGATTTCTCCCTTTTTCACAAGGTTGGCTTTACGACGCGCTGCACTCTTACAACCCTGGTTTTTTCGTGGCCGGTGGGATGATCGGCATAAGTGGAGTAATGCTCTTCTTGATACCTCCTCTTCAGAGAAGGTTGCTGAGAAAAGCCGAGAGGGAAAACAGGCTTAAGAAGATAGACGTCATGTCTTAGCGAAAATAAAAGAAGAAATATAAATAAATAAATGTTAATTTGTATTTTAACCATTATCGTTGTTATTATCATATCACACGATGTTCGGGTCGACCATTTTTTTTCCATCGAGATTTTCTCGAACAGTCAAGGATTTTTATCAACGATTTCTTTTATTGTTCGATATCCCTCTTTTCGTTAAAACGAGACGAAACGAGAGTTCGGAAATAATACAGGGTGGAGCAAAAAAAACAATTATGTCGCTTTGGACTCCCCTAGTGTATATTTATATATAAACGTTGTTTAAACTAACAACGTTCACGAGATTCTCAACATTTATTTGTAAAACGCTCCGCGTTATTCAACATCGATCATTTGGACAAAACTGGTCGTGACGCAATGCACTCTATGTACAGATCTCTAAACACCGATTTATCGGGACCTTAAAGTCGGCCATATTTGGTTATGCCTTTTCCTCGTTCGGTGGGACGATCGCGAAAAAAATTTTTCGCAAACCGGAAATGGGTTTAAGCGTTTTGGGGAACGACGAAGAACTAGGATTTTTTATTCCTGCTTGATGGGGGTGGGGTTGTCGCGTTGGACCGAAAATCAGGACCGACAGTTTACCGACGATTTTTAGAAAATTGAGTTTTTTTAATTGCTATTTATTTCTCCTCGAAATAAATAAACAAAAATACGATTTTTTTAATTATCAGAAGTAGATAGTTGGTTCTTATGTTTTTGTGATAATTTATCGATTTGCAAATTGTTGTCTTTTGTAGGTTTGTTTTGAACATTGTTTAAAATCAGCTTTTGTTTTTCTTTCGAAATTTTGGGAAGAAGAAGGGGTCGGAATTCGTGCGACACGAGTGTGCGGTGATAAAAAATCATGAGAATAGAAAAATATGTGACCCGTGTATCTTTCCCCGACTGGCAGTAAGACGATATATTACAGTAATTGCGTAACGTAAAATGTGTTTGATATTGACTACAGCAAAGTATCATCCTGTTCGATCTATGGACCCGAGGGACTTGCAGCTCTGACTAACGGAACGTCCACGCGGGACTTAAGGGTGTAACACGTTTACATTCGTCGAAAAAATCGTACCTCGAATTTTAGGGCTTCACGATTCCATAAAAATGTTAAATATTAAAGAAAAAAACAATTCGGTTATCTTTTTCCGAATCGTCTTTTTACGAACGTTCATTCCGAATAATAACAATGTCAAAAAGTTGGTTAAAAAATCAACTGACGATAAACGAGGAAAAATATTTTTCTCCGCGAAATGGACGTCGAATTTCCTAAAAAGAAAAGGAACGATTTCGAAAAAGAATTCTTTTGACAAAAAAACAGCCAAATTTTAATAAAAATTCTTTTCCGAAAATTTGGGATTTCATTGAAAAATAATTTTAATAAAATTCCCAAATTAGCGGAAAAATCAACGAAATCGTAAAACACTTTTTACGTGGATTTTTTAATAAACTTTCTGCCATAGTTATTCGAGATCCAACATTTCCGGTTTTCTTTCGATTTTCGTCCGAATTTGACTTTAACGAAGGCCGAGGTGAAACTTTGTGATACACCCTTAAAGTACGGAACGACCCTAACATGCAAAAAACACGCGAAAGCTCTTAGCTTCCCTTTTGTTGTTTCATCGTGGTAATTCCGTTTTACCAACGGACAGTTGGTACATCTATATTATCGGTTTTAGTTTATGAAAGATCGTTTTTTTCATGATCAGGGAACGTTGAAAGCGATTTTACAGGTCTGAAAAGTCAAGCTGTCAAGGATATATCAATTTGGTGTGTAAATCCTCGTTTAGCACCATCCAATATCAGGTAGCATCGAGAAAGCGACCGGGATTCGGAAAAACGATTTTTCAGACCCGTAAGTGATCGAGGGACGACGATCAATCATTTCGAGGATCGTCTAGTCCTAAAGAGAAACTCTCGATATCCAAATCGGCGACAAAAAAAAATATTGGGTATCGATATCGTGATTTTTCACTTGAAGATGACGAGAGGATTGAAGAGGACATTTAGGACGAGTTTAGTGCCGAGATAAAGAGCTTGAGTGACGGATCCAACGGCAATTTCGTATCTCTGACGTTTAGCGGATCGCAAGTCTGTAACGTGGCACGCCAAGCAAGCAAGATCTTCCAAATCGACGTGAGGTCTGGTCCCGCCCAGCAAAGATTCGCTTTTGAGTCCTTCGTTCGTCAGAGCACCAGCGAACCGTATTTTATCTCCGGGATAAATATTCAAGCTGAAATTCGTGAAGGAATGATCAGCGAGTAGTACAATCTCGGCGTTACCGCCCCAAAGGTGATTTTTCATTTTGACGAATATTTCGAACTCGTAACGGTTCCAATCGTGCATGTGACACTTGTCACCTCGTGGTCCACGGAGATTCGTTTTGGCAATTGTTTCGCAAGTTTTGCGTCTCGCAGGATCGAGCTTTTGGCAGTTTTCAGTGATGGGCTCGCCCCAGAGACAACTCAGGGAATTACTCGCCAAGCTTGGCAATCGATTCAACAAAGCCGCCAATTTGTTATCGATCGACTTGACTCGTACGTTCGTGACGTAACCTTCCCACGATACAGTCGCTCCTTCCAATTGGGCGCATTGGATTTGCACTTGCGCCTTCGACGAGGTATCCTCCCATGCTGACTGGTGACAATAGTTTTGATACTGCTCCCAGGATAGACTCGGCATTATTCCGCTTTCGGGATCCGATGGTTCCTGCTTCCGGTATTCGTGGATCATCGGCCATGACAAAAATGTTCCAGCGATCAAACCCAAACCAAGCTGGGGAAAATCAAATTCTTTAGGCTCGAACGATAAATTTCCAAAATGGCGTCTTTGAAGTATGGACTCGATGGATGAAAATGAAATGAAAAAACGCTTTTTGGTTGAAAAAAGGATTAAATCTTGGTATACCTGAATAGACGTGATGATCCAATTGAACCTGAGTGTCCTTGCTTTCTTGAGATACCAAGTGGCGAAAAATGGCATCCCGCCAAGGACAGCAGTGATGGCTATTCTGACGACGAGTTCGCTCTCAGCGAGATATTTGGTTGCTGCGACGATAGGTAAAACAATGGAGGCGAGACTGGCGATGGGAATGAAGAGTACCATTCCAACGAGTGCGAGTGTTCCTCTGATGAGGCCATACCAGGTTGCGCCTTGAGAGCTGAGGATGGCGATTTGCCACCAGCTGAGTGTAACGCAATGTGGAATTAGGGTTTTGTACGTTCCTTTCCAATTGTCCCGAGCAGCCATTTTGGCGAAGACGGCTGGTATCAGGAGATAGAAAACTGCTCGAAAGTTCAAGCAGAATTCGATTCCATTACCGACCACGTAAGAAGCGAAAGTCGGTACTCGGATGTCGAGGAATCGCCAAGTTTGGGCTACGACGATGTCAGTCTCGTAGGGATATTTGGCAAGGACGTGAACTCCGAAGCTCAAGAGTGCTAAGAAATCTGGAAACCGCGATGATTCCTTCCACGCGAAGTGCCCGAGGCTTGAAAGTGTCAGAGCAAAAGCGACGATCGCCAATTCCGACTGGGGTGTCCATTGATGAGCTATGACGGGATAAATCATTAGATTGGCGAGCAAAGCGAGAAAGAAGTGCCCGTAGGGTCGAAGATTGTTCCGGCAGAATTGATACTCGGCTTCTTGGGCGTTCAAGTTGCCACCGGAATAGCTGAGAAAGAGACCGGACCAAGCTCGAAACTCGCTGAGCTCTCGTTTGCCCTTGAGCATTTGAAAAGTCGATATCACCATGACGAGGAAGGATACGTAGTAGAGTCCCATAGGTACGAATAAAACGAGACTTTCCGTCCCGAGCATCGAATATACCAGCAAAAGAATCAACGTTGGCACATTCGAGGCGAATATGAATTTTCCCATCGGAAAATTACGTTTTCCCAACATTTCGATGATCCAAGAGTAAAGGCGTTTCAAAGACTCGAAAGGATGAACGAAAGGCCTCTGGAGTAACGGTATAGCGTCCAAACGCATCTCCGTTCTATCCAACGGGCAAATAGCTTGCGATACTATCGGCAAGAGTCCACGAGCGTAACTCGTCGCCGCTGAGACCAACGCAGCTTCCGTTATCTTTTCACCTTGATGACTCTCGTACACGTCGGCGTACTCGATTATCCTACGAGTACCACCGACCATGTGACCATCCAAGGAACTTCCGCTTCCATTTTCCACAGGATTATCATCGTCTTCGACGCTGTCCAGACACTTCTGCGTTTCCGCCATTTCCGAACCCTCGTAATCGTTCGACGTTGATGCCGTTGATCTCTCCACGACGAAACTCGTACCGGCTGCTCGGTAACCAGCGATCGCTCGCATTCGCCTTCCCAGCTGTTCCGTCGTCACGAAATCCTCTCCATTCGACAAGCTGAGGAATTCAATAAGATTTTAACGATACTTTACGAATCGGAGGGTCAATATTGTACCGAGATTCCTTACCTGGTAAACATCTCCCGCGCCGCGCGCCTCGCCAACTTCTCGTCTTGCGACATGTCCAGACAACTCTTAACGTCGTAATAATTATGCTCCGTTATTCCACGCCCTGATGCCAAACACTTTCGCAAAATGTCCGTCGCTTCTAAATTTCCTTGCTCGGACGCTTTCGTCAACCAGTACACTCCAAGCTTCGCGTTCTCCTCCTTATCCACATCCAACTCTGAATATACGAGGAAAATCCATTTACAAAAGTCTTTGGACAGTTTTGTTTTTTATAGGGATATATACAGTCAAACCTGGATTAGTGATAACTGGATAAGTGAGAAAACTCTATAAGTCAGAGGAATAGCCAAGACCCGCTATTTTAAGCTCCCAAAACCTCTATTAGCGAGAAACAGAAACTTCTATAAGAGAGAGTCGTTTTTCCCTCATAGACATCCGTAAGTGAGATTGCTACTTATCTATACCTCTATAAGCGACATTCGAGCTTTACTCACAAATTTAACGTCTGCTTTTAATATAAGAGCAGATGTTAAATTTGCAAAAAATGTTTAAAAAAATAATATATGTTGTGCATATCATGCACATAATTTTATCATATTACGTATTTACTACATTCGTACTTGCTGTGACTTGCTGCGTACCCCTATAAGAAAGAAACGCTAGAGAATGAGATTGCGCTCCCTTGAACTCTCGCTTATCCAGGTTTGACTGTATATCATTTTTAGCCACTTTTAATCATGTTTGGTTTTCGGATATTCGTAATGATATCCAATTTCAATCACAGGGTTGATTCAATCGCAGGATACTCGTTAGGCTAGATTTTTCAGTGAAGATTTCTTCATTTCTTGCGCACTTACCGCATCGCTCCTCCAGCAACTGCTTGGCCAATACGACTTGGGATTCCGGGCATCCATCTTCGGCCAACTGAGAGCGAAGTCGCCGAAGAGATCCCCTCGGTCCGTCTACGAAAACAACGTAGCAAAGATAGTTTCCACGAGACATAGAGAAGAAATAAGCAAAGTGGAATAGATCGCAGTTGCCAGTGACAGCTGTCAAAGTTCAAAAATGATCGATAAAGAGTAAAGAGCAAAAGGGCGTGATATTTATCTCGCGGCAAATTCAGGGAATTGATACGAGCCGATAAGTGACGGTGATAATTACCGTGAAGTATCCATTGTTTTCGAGCTGTTCTTCCGGACAGTGGCACGACGCCGGCCATCCTTCAGAGTGTCACTGTGTCACACGTGAAGGCCGAGAAAACAACTCTCGCCCCCGTTCCAACCGATATTACGAATCGGTTTGTATATAGCGCGGTCGCTTTCGCTCTCTCGATCTCTCTCACGCTCACATTGTCGACGACCCCGCGCTGATCAATTCTTCCACGGACATGCGGACTGTCGCGAAATTGCGCGGCTTTTTTATGGTGTTTGTTTGGATGGCTTATGGATCCGAGATTACCTGGATTTGTAGCACGGTGGACGTGAAACGAGTACCTTAGACGCGTGTAGCCCGCTCAAAATGAGATAAATACGGGAGAGGGGACTGAGCTAGATGAGTTACCGATGGATGGTAAGTTACCGACCGATGGTAAGTTACCGACCGTTTGGTCACAGTTCCGCCATAGCATGCAACGACGATAGTTTCGTAGTAGAATTTTTGAAATTCTTTAGCGTTTGTAGTTTTTCGTGTTAATCGAACGGGAGTCGATATTTTTGCATGAAAAATGAAAGCCGAACATTATCGGTAATTTAGTTATTAAACTTTGCTTTTCCAGTATTTTTGAAATCGTTTTTGGCTTACTTTTACTCGATTGGGAAAATTATTATAAAGGTTAGTGATACCAGTTTCAAGGAAAACGGTAAATTAATAATTATTAGTAAGTTACCTAGTGTCGGTAAGTAATCGTCTGGGCGAGAACATTTATCACCCTAAATGGACAGTTTTCGTAACCGACCGTTGTTCGTGTAGTTCCCGGAATCACCACCCGGCGCCACTGACCATAAAATCATCCCTTCGAATCGTTGCGCTCACATTCGACAGATTCTTACGATAAATCGTACCGGGCGCGAGTAAAAAATGAGAAAAAAAAGTGTGAAAATAACGCGATTCCGCCGCGAAATAAACTCGTTCAACCTTGTTTGCCTCGGGACAATTTACCGTCGGTTTACTTTTTCATACTCGTACGTGATTGAGACACGTGGAATCGCGAGTTTGTTTTCCGTTTTTTTTTTAAAGTGTGTTTGTACCACGCGTGTACCCAAATTGAATTGCCAACTTTAAGACGAGACGGTTTTTATAGAGAGATGAGCTTTTTTTCGTATTTTCATAAGAAAGCGACTACGGGTGTACAAAATTGAAAAGTTTCGGGGCTAGTGGGTGGAGACAGCCAAGAGCTTTTTTCTTCTTCATACAGCCGCGTAATAATGCTAAAGTGCGAAGACTACGCGATGTTGGAGGGCAAATTTATGGTCGTATCCGCCGTTGGAAAATTTCACATACGCGTATGTTGAAAACGGGCGGGTTGGCCATTTTTGAAGAGGGAGTTACGAGCGTGGCTGTAGTTTCAGCTGGTACAACGTGTCTATCATGTATCTCGTATATCCATCATTCGTGTCTTAGGGAAAGGGTGCGTCGTTATTCCGAGGCTGGCGTTTGCGAGTGAATTTTCAAGGCCTTAGACTTTTTGGAACTAGGGCTGATTTTAGTGACGGGCAAAGGGCACGAACTGGGAGTGAAACATGATTTTGCATACAGGTGTCGAAACGACGGTCGGACTGAATACGGTCGTCTAGAAACTTTTTCTAGACAACCGCCATCTTGCGCCGCGTTGTTAACGGATGTCGCAGGACTATACCCAAAACGATCGTAAATTTTTTCGTCGACGAAAAAATTTGTATATGCAAATCAGTTGAAAATCGTACACGCTCGTGAACGAAATTCCCCAACAGACCCAAACAAACCCAAACAAAATTCTCAATACGTCTGAATGTCTTTCAATTTGTTGATTTAGTTAAAAAGATCGTTTAGTCACATCTTTGCATACAAGTGTATGCTTTCTCTAAATCTCGGGAGGACGTAAGTGCCTGGAGTCCGCCATCTTGGAACGAAGCGTTCTTCACCGTTTTCGAGCGCCGCTTGCGGCCATATATTGCAGTTCGGCTAAACCGTTGTTAAATTCATCCGGTAATTTGACCAAACCACAAAATCATGACGGTAATTTTTGAATTTCACAACGGAGCTTTGAGAACACGCGATGTCAGCGCTGTCCATGGCGAAAAGGTGAATTAAACACCAGAAGCGTATTACTTCTATCTCCGATCGCTCAAACAAGCCTAAAAATCCCAAAAATTCGTAAACCTTACCAAATCCAAAGTTAAATCTACCGGAAACGATTTTTGGCGTGCCGCTTCAAGCATCCGTCGCTAATTGCCAACAAACCTGATAATAAAGTAATAAATCAATTTTCAGTGTCACGTGATCGTAAAAAACGGTAAGATATGTTTTATTGAGGCAACTTCAAGTACATCGGATCATGAAATGAAAATGATTGGGAAATGTCATTTGTAATCTTGTTTATTGATGACGCAACGAGTCGAGAGGGAAGTTGAGGTTAGAACGACGGCTCTGTAGAGGCAAGCCGTGCGAGTTGATTCTCGGAGGAAAAGACCCGGCCAAAGTACGGAGACGATACGGTATCCTTGGGGATCCGGCGAGGCGTGATGGCGGACGTGTATCTTGTTGTCGAATTGGGCGAAACCTTGGGCGACGTCGAGAACTAGAGGGCTCTCGCGAGCCAAGCAAATCCAAGCTAGAGACGAGCAGGCAAGTGCGTAACGTTTCAATTCCGGTGTTTCTTTAAGGCATGGAAAATCATAAAGCGTTTTTTCGAGTTGTGACAAAACACGCTCGGCGACTTGTCTCGTTCCAGTCTCGTGTCCGAACATAGCGATTTGATGGAACATCGATTTGGCAAACTCGCTGGAACACCCGAGAGGATCGTTGACGGGCCTGTTCGTCGTCGATTCGAGACTCGACGATTTATTGCTTCCGGACAAATTCATCATGGACGAAGCGTGGAGAGGGACGCGCGAGTCGATGGCGCCACCTGTCAACACCTTTACCGCCTCCAGGCGCCTCGAGACCTGTACTATCTCGGCCACGCGCCAAGAGAGCTGCAAAAATAATGTCACCTGTTCTATCCCTTTCAGAATACGCTCCGGGGAAGCTGTACTACGAAGGTGTTAACCCTCGAGCCCAGGTTTTACAAAAAAAGACAAAACTGGGGTCTAATAATGTCAGGTTGTGCCAGATTTGCGTATCTCGCGATTTTGCGGTCGAAAACAACGAAATAACGGATTTTCCGCATTTTTATGACTTTGTAGATATTTCGTAGTAATTTCACTCGAAATTAGTGAAATTAGCGTCAAAATGGTGATTTCGTCGAAAACTACGTGAAAATGCAACTTTCACCCTGGTTGTACAAAAAAAAAAAAAAAACTGAGGTCTAATAATGTCAGGTTGTGCCAGATTTGCGTATCTCGGGATTTTGCGGTCGAAAACAACGAAATAACGGATTTTCCGCATTTTTATAACTTTGTAGATATTCCGTAGTTATTCCTCTCGAAATTAGTGAAATTAGCGTTAAAATGGTGATTTCGTCGAAAACTACGTGAAAATGCAACTTTCACCCTGGTTGTACAAAAAGAGACAAAACTGCGATCTAGCAATGTCTGGTTCTGCCAAATTAGCGTATCTCACGATTTTGCGGTGGAAAACAACGAAATAACGGATTTTCCGCATTTTTATGATTTTGCAGATATTTCGTAGTTATTCCCCTCGAAATTAGTGAAATTAGCGTCAAAATGGTGATTTCGTCGAAAACTACGTGAAAATGCAACTTCTGGTCGAAAAATCTGTCGAATATCTGCCATTTCGTCATATCAAAGACCGCAAGCTCGCGTCGTTGTTATTTTCGAAAAACTTCTTTTCGAAGGCTATAACGAACCAAAAAAAGCCAATAGGTTAATCAAATAAGATCCCAAACTTTCGCTTCAATTTCCATCCCAAATATTTTCCCTTCCGAAATTGGACTTGAAACTTCGTACTTTCGTGGTCCAGTTTGTTCAAAAAATAAGTCTCTATTATTCCAGCATTTCAATATTCGATTACGGTCGTATTCGAATAGGTATTAACGAGGGCCATCAGCTTATCGACATTTCTCGATCTCTGTTCCAAACATAATCCCTCGTTTCGGAAAGGAATACAACGAATGATTGGTAAAACTTTGCAAAAAAAAAACAAAAATGGTAAAAGAATAAAAGCTTGAAAATTGGGTTGAGACAAAATGCTGTCGGAAGGGTAAAGAATAAAATGGATGGGGAAAGAAAAATAAGGTGTTGGAAATCGAGGCAAGAAAAAGGGATATTACCTTAGTAAAGGTTTTATTCACGTTGGTATAAGTGAGGATTCCGAGGGATGATAAAAACCAGTAGAATAGTTCGATACTCACGACGACAACGGAAAATAAGATTTTCGCTTTGAGATCCGTCGCGTCCTTGAGAGGCTCTAGGGCATCGAGAGCATCGAGTGTGTGCAAGTGAGCGTGGGCGTACAAAGCGACATATCTATCGGTGAGTTGTTCGGTCGTCCACGAGCGACCATCGGTTGTTTCTTCGATTACAATGGCACCGTCGTTCTTGCTGTTGATGTTGATGGTAGACTCGGTGATCGTAGTATTGACGATTCGAACAGGCTCGGGTGTCGGACTGCAACTGTCGTCCGTGTGATAACCGGCGCTGCTGCTTGATTCCTCGAACCTCCAATCCTCTCGTATGTCCTCCAATTCCTTTGTCCCGTTTCCTATCTCCTGTGGATCACAACGTTCGCCTCATTCGTCCTTACCAATGTTTGGGACTGATTCGATTACGCTCGGCAATCGAGCGTTGGAACGTAAGCAAATATCATCTTTGTTCAATCTCGCGTATCTTAACCTAATCTCAGTGAAATTAACGCAGTTATCTATGCGTCTGAGGATCGCGCATTCGGCTACAGGATTGACTGTATCCTGGTGCACTTTGAAATGATATATTAGGTGTAGTAAAAAGAAATCCATTATTTTCTGGACTCGACCAATCACAGAGTCAACCGATCACAAAATCGTCGCTAAAATTTTTTCGGTACGAGGTTTTCATGTTTCTAACGGCATCTGGTGTAATCCGATCGAATAACCTGAGATACAGGTAACTTAAATCATTTATTGAAAAAATCATGGATTTCTTTTTACTATGCCTGGTATCATCGTTTTTGGGTCCGTTTGGGTTACGCTTTTGATTTTCCAAACGAGAGAGCTCAAGAAGAGATACGAACGCAGTAATCCAAAAAAAACGAGTTACGTAATAAACGATTGCGAAAAGATGAAAAATGGAAAAAGAGAAAATGGGTTGGATTGTGATAAGGGACGAATCGAAGTGCATCACTAAATCCACATTGATAGGGAAGATGATTATCGAAACGATAGCTAGAAATCGAAACCCCTTATCGTAAACATTTACGAACCTGATAGCCCAACGATCCGTTAGTCGATTCGTTGATAAGACGAAGCGCCAGACAGCAGGCACGCGAGAATTGCAGGAGGCTCGCTGCTAGCGCCGGATTCTTCGTCGTGGCGAAACTTCCGGTACCCGTGCTCAGTCCCGATGATTTTCTCACCGCGTTCCATTGCCTCAGGGCTTCCTTGTCCCGCTCGACACGACGACGCAACTCGCCTATAAGATCTTCCAAATTTCGGTCGTTCGGCTTTCCCAGTATGTTCAGGAGGCTCTGATTGTCGATCAGACGCTGCTGGACCTCGCTGTACTTCAGAGACAATTGTCTCTGATGGGAAGCTGCCCGGACTTGACGATCACCAGCTGTCGATCGTCCAATATCGAAATTCAATCAACTATTTATACTTATTTGGTGTAGTAAAAAGAAATCCTTCCAAGAGGCGTTCGTAGCTAAGTAAATTCAATTTTTGTTTGGGCTTGTTTAGATTGGTAAAATTAATCTTTGTTTGGGTTAGTAAATTTAATCTTTGTTTGGGTTAGTAAAATTAATCTTTGTTTGGGTAAGTAAATTTAATTTTTGTTTGGGTTAGTAATTTTAATCTTGGTTTGGGTTTGTTGGGGCTTGTTTGGGCTTGTTTGGGTTGGTAAAATTAATCTTTGTTTGGGTTTGTTTGGGTTAGTAAAATTAATCTTTGTTTGGGTTAGTAATTTTAATCTTTGTTTGGGTTTGTTTGGGTTTGTTTGGGTTAGTAAAATTAATCTTTGTTTGGGTTAGTAAATTTAATCTTTGTTTGGGTTTGTTTGGGTTAGTAAAATTAATCTTTGTTTGGGTTTGTTTGGGTTAGTAAAATTAATCTTTGTTTGGGTTTGTTTGGGTTAGTAAATTTAATCTTTTTTTGGGTTAGTAATTTTAATCTTTGTTTGGGTTTGTTTGGGTCAGTAAAATTAATCCTTGTTTGGGTTTGTTCTCATTTCGTAACTGGGAAAGAGTGACGTATTTTTTTTTCTCGTTTCGATTTTTGCACCATGATGACGAAACGATTCACGATCATTTGAGGTTAGTCAGGTAACATTTACCAAAAATGACATTGAACGTCCCCATGGACGATTTTAAGACCGCATTTCCCATGTAATAACGAAATAAAAAGTTCTTCACCAAAACGAGTTTTTATTTTCCCACGATAATGCATCATAACGGAAGCTAATAAAGGCGGATAAAAGCTCTTCCCCCCCAAAAGCCGCAGATTCCATTATGCCGAAATGCGAATAAAGGAAACTCATGGACATTTCATTCGCGCAGATTTAATTAATTCATGGCGAATCAAAAATCAATATCGCGAGCATTGCCAGAATTTTTAACAACCCAGACCAAACCACGTGCGGTCGTCCGCATGAATTTTTCCGTCGGCACTTCCGTCCCCCGGAAAACCCGAGCTTTATATAATTCGAGTCTTCCTTCCGTTACGACCTTAATTTTCATTCTATCGTCGGCGTCTTCGCGATCGCACCGGAAAACCGTCCGATCCGCGTTTACGCTTTCGAGCTCGAGTTCCTCGACAAAAGCCACGAGAGCTGCGACCGAAGCCGTGAAAAAACGAAGAGAACAAAAAAGAAGCAAAAAAGGAAGCTCAAAGAAAATATAGTAAAAAATAGCGGTGCGAATAGGAAGAGACGAAGAATGAAAATCGCATTTTCACGTGACAACGAGAACAATGAGGTGTGAAATACTTGTGTGTGTGTGTATGGATATACATTGGTATATGAAAAGAAAAAAAACGTATGCACGGGCTATACAGATATTCGATAGGTCTTATACAGGGTGTCTTAGCTAAGTGTTACAAGCTTATATCTCGATAAGTACGAATCGTAGCGAAAAGTAGTTCGAACAAAAGTCGTTTCGTTTGAAGAGAGGAAGAAGATGGCTATCGTCGTTTGACCTTGGGTATAACCGTCAAGGTCAAACGAAGGTCAAACTGTCAAGGGCAAACGAAGGTCAAATTTTCAAGGTCAGACTGTCAAGGACGAACGAAGGTCAAATTGTCAAGGTCAAACGAAGGTCAAACTGTCAAGGTCAAATGAAGGTCAAACTGTCAAGGTCAAACGAAGATCAAACAAAGGTCAAACGAAGATCAAACAAAGGTCAAACGAAGGTCAAACGAAGGTCAAACTTTCAAGGTCAAGCAAAGCTAATTTTTTTTTAATTTAAAGTTAGTCAGCCAGTAGATGTAGTCGGAATACGTACGTACCTTTAGATCGGGTACCGGTAACTCCAACGGTGACACTGACGCCGACCCCTGCGCCGCTCTGTTTGCCCCAGCTTTCGATTTTGTGCAAAGCGAGTTTGTACGCTTCCAAGCGAGTCTCAAGTTCGTCCCTGAGTTTGGCAGTGAGCGGCAACAGAGTGGTGGGGGGTTCGGCTGGTGAGACATTGACGGGATTGGTGTTACGGGTGATCGTTGGGTTCCGTAGGATCGAGGGATCACGACGGTGAAGGTTATCATCCCGGGGAGGTTCGGGACGATAGGTAGGGAGATGACGATCGGATGAGAATAGGGATCGTCGGTTCGTCGATCTACAACGATGATCCTCGAGTTCGGTATTCGCTGGGACGAGACCGTGCTTTCCCAAACCCTCGACCGCCCTCTCCAAAGATCTTCTCCTCGAGGCCAAAAGCTTCTTCGTACCCGGTGACAATCTCGAGAGGGTCACGAGGAGTTTGCTCCAAATCCTCGCGTCTCTCGCGTTCTCCGTGATCGATATGTGGTGAACGATCCTCCAGAGTACCTGATTCTCGATTCTGCTCAAAATCGACGACCAGGATGACGACGACGAGGACTTCTCGTTTATCACCGATTCCTCGGATTCCACGAGATCGAGGAGACGCGAGTAAACCGCCTCGAGAAGCGAGAGACTGTGAGGCAAACTCTCCACTATCAGATCGATCGGGATGTCCGGTAACGACGACCTCAGCGTGTATCGAGGTAGCCTCAGGAGGAAACTCGCAGCCTCCCGGTACTGTCGTCCCTCGTACAATCGCAGCAATCTTTAATGCAACGTTCTTCGATATACCGGGTGTCCGCGTTTACCTTTACATCCCGCTGTATCTCGAAATATACGTGCTCGGGAAAAAAATTGTTCCAACAAAAGTTTCATCGTTTTATCTGAGGACGGTTTTGTTCTTGACGGTTTTTCGATTCGATATTTTTTTCAAGGTTATTCGAAGGTCAAGCCAAGATTTTCCAACGGGAAAATACGGTTATTTACGGAATGTTATTTAGCGCTAGAAAACCTATAACTTTTGTTCGAAACTTTTTTGCCTCTTGCTACAATTTTCGAAGATACGTTGAAATCGATTAAACACTATTGTTACCTACTTCTAAGAAAGTTCTTGAAATTTACTTGATTATTTTGAATTAATGAAAATATCGTATGACGATCCGATTTGTCTGATCTATTTTACTAAAAATTTACTTAACTTTTCAGCCGGTGAAAAGTCACCAGATATAGGGGTAAATTAGATCAGAGCTGGAGGCTCTGAAAAGGACGAGTGGGTCTTCAGGGAACCGCGAGAGGAAAAATATTTGTGGCGGAACGTCGGGATGAAGGGAGATAATAATTTGTCTCGATTTATACACTTTATATATACATATATATATATATATAAATATATACAGTATACACGT
This sequence comes from Ophioninae sp. B BG-2022a, assembly GCA_030522765.1. Lineage (NCBI taxonomy): Eukaryota > Metazoa > Arthropoda > Insecta > Hymenoptera > Ichneumonidae > Ophioninae sp. B BG-2022a. The sequence continues at coordinate 16,089 of JAPYZJ010004599.1, forward strand.
GTAGTAGGATTTCGCGGTGCACAAAAAGTGTTGGAGCGACACGAATGCAACCCGGCAGATGCGGAACGTTTCGCTGCTGAATTGCTAAATGAAAATTCCTGCTGATGAACCGCCGGGGGTTGAGGGGTTGGTGGCAGAATAAAACGGCGCGAGAAAAAGAAAACCATTAGGGCGACGAAAAGGCCGGTACCAGCTGGGACGATAATTTGATAGAGGACTCAAGCAAAGAGAGTTAAGAAGATCTTGTGATTAAGGTTATGTATATACATATATATATATATATATGTATATATACACGGTAGATGGATTAAGGATGGTGCTGATTTTTTATCTCTCTCTCTCTTTCTCCCGATGGCATTAAACGCGACCGGGACGAAGAAAATGAAATTTCGCGTAGTCGACTGCGGTTAATATTACGAAACGACGAGGATTGTCCACGAGGTAGCCAAGAAGAAACGACGACAAAAAAGGCAAAACTCTCAGCGAAAGAAAATTCGTATATTTAATAATTCAGAATGAATTTAATGGTGGTATTGGGTCTTTGATGGTACTTACGGTCTTTAGTGATCATAAAAGGTGACTTCCGGAAAGTTTTACCTCTTACTGGAGGTTAGGAATATTCAAAGGCTTTTTTAAGTGCTCTAAATAAATTCGGCTTCGAAATCGTCTAGTCAAAGTTGCTATTAGCCTTTAAATACAAATGCCAACGTAAATAAATAATGATGGCGCGGAGTTGGATGAACGTACCGTCTGAGGGCGACTCTGGGATTGCAGGAAAGTTCTTCCTCGACTATGCCGGGGTATCCGACCTGAAACTGCGCTCCGGGTCCCCAGACGAGTCTCTGAATAGGATTTCGCGCTCTCTCGGGTCTTATCCTCTCGCAGGAGTTGAGACTGCACATAGAGGCGGATCCACCAGTGCTTTTCCACATATTGTCCCGTTTTCTCTTTTATGATTTTCTCTCGCCCCATTCAACCTCCCTCTACTTTTTTTTCTACCTCACTTTCATGCATGTATAGTTCTTTTTCACTGGGCGTTGGTTCCTTTTTTTTTTTTTGCTTTTTTTTGCCGGCTGGCAGGAAAAGCACTCCCGTGGTCCCAGAACGTTGCGATCTCGCGTACGAACGTCAGAGAGCTTTTACCTCTTACGCTATCACCAATCCGTGAAGATTATACAAAAGCCTTCGACCCTCGATTCACGAGAAGTGCCACAAATTTTCCTCCGAGTTTTTGCCAATTTTTTCTAGTGTTTTTCCGATCCTCTGAGCTTTTTTCGACGTAAACGTTGATGGGATGCTGGAACGGTTTTTTTGGTACGAAAAGTCGTAGGCTAAAGTCTAAATGTGCAAATGTATGTTTGTACCCCGTATATCGCAGAGTGGACAGGGTTTGTTTGGAACTCAAATGGAAACTGAGTAATGAGCTTAATTGGGTTTTGGAGGCATTAAAAAGCTCTAAGAAAAAAAATGCAATGCAAGGGTTGGAAACTAGAGACTTCGAGCTTCAAAATGCTTTTTTTTTCGTCTCGATACGACAATTTGTCTAGGAGTTAGAGCGTTTTGAAAATTACCTAAAAAACGGAACAAACAATTCTGCTTGTTTGACGTGTGAAGGTCATAGGATTGTACGTTTGTATGTTTGTACGTTGTTTCGGGTTAGTTTACTCTTATCGCTCTAACTCGCGAACCAGCTCGCCGATTTTGACAAAATTTGGTGACCTGGGGTTTTCGGGTGCGAGGAATCGATTGGGCTTGGTCTCGACACCGTGGGACTTGATTTAAGGGGGTTTGGAACAATACAATTAATATTCGACGGACCAAAAAATTAACTCGCTCATTCTCCCAATCTCTTTTATCGAGTAATGGTTTGTTATCGTTTGTTCGTGTACTTTACAGTTATATGGGTCAACGGCCTATAGCTCGAGGGCTTTGGCTACGGCCTACTTAACGGCATCGTCCACCTTACTCGCGGGAGTACGCGTACATACGATCGGCCAAACACGTATCGAAAGAGTTCGAGGCCTGGGCAATGGCCTCTCGATTTATTATATATATATATATATATATATATATAAGTATATAACCTGCTTAGATCTTTTGTTACGTGTACATACGTATATCTGTATATAAATATCCTATTGCCTCTGAGGTCCGTTTTTCACGGAGCTTTGCCGTCTCCGTACCACAATCTCACTCGATCACATTTCCGCGTCGATAATATCGTGCACCGCACACGTCGTGCAGGAATAAAGCACTTCGTTCGAGCTTTTACACTCGGGCTTGCTCGTGGGAGGTGAGCTTTTTTCTTCTTCACCGTGTTACACTGTACTTTATCGCGATTGGTGCGAAGACGAAGGGGATGTGAAAAAAGTAAGGAAAAAAAAAATTAGAAAAAAAATGGCGGTCGCGAAGAGAAGCTACTCCACAATTTGCGGCACGTGGAAAGAAGCGGATAATAAACGCGGGAAACTCGAGCCGTTCGGAATTGAATTCGGCTCCTCTTGCGGGGACATCCCAGAAGCACGGGTAATATGAAAATGTCTCGGAAGGCTTTTTCTAGCCCTTTTTTCGTCCTTTTTGTATTGTCTTTTTTTTTT
>JAPYZJ010004600.1:0-13283 GCA_030522765.1 Ophioninae sp. B BG-2022a
GATAAAGATTATGATCGGTGAAAATCGGTAAAGATTTCAATCGGTAAAAATTAGTAAAGATTTCAATCGATAAAAATCGGTAAAAATCAGTAAAGATTTAGATCGATAAAAATCGGTAAAAATTAGTAAAGATTTCTATCGATAAAAATCGGTAAACATTTTTCAAGATAAAGATTATGATCGGTAAAAATCGGTAAAAATTAGTAAAGATTTCAATCGATAAAAATCGGTATAAATCAGTAAAGATTTCGATCGGTAAAAATCAGTAAAGATTTCGATCGGTAAAAGCAGTAAAGATTTCGATCGATAAAAATCAGTAAAGATTTCTGTCAATGAAAATCGGTAAAAATGTCGATCGTTAAAAATATCGATATTCCATGTGGGCAGGCATTTAACAAATAGGAATCAACAAACCCCTGAATGAGATCGGTACCAGAAAGACGTTAGCATTGCGCCGGCGATCGTTCGGAATTCCTTTCCCATCGACGCTCATTCAAAAGCCTTATCACAGGTGCTAAATAACGCGATACAGATCGTGAGTTACAACGTGGCCATATTCGCGTCCGGAATCGTCAGTAACGACGCACGAATCTCTCGAATGAGGAAAACGATCGTGTTTCGAGAATGGCCAATAACGTCACTCTCGAATGTGAATCCGATATCGGCTATCAGGAATTCCTCGACTTTGCCGGTTGTAAAGTCCGTTTGCAGAAGAGCTTGAACACAAGTTAATGAAGAAAAGGGTTTGGTGAGAACGTGCGTTTTATCGGTCCTTCACCCTTATCATTTACAAGATTTCCTTCGACTGGAAGTTTCCGGAAGTATCTTATGAGGTTGACGTTCGCAAAGTTGCGATGCAACAAAAATAATTTTTTTTTTATTTCTCTTTTTTCACTGTAATCGTAATTAAAAATACTTCAATAATTTTACAAATCTTTATTGTGATAATCTAGAATTCAAATATGAACAAAAATATTTCGCCAAATAATAGATCGAAATTTAAAAAAATTTTTTTAGAAAAATTTTTGGAAATTTGAATAAATCGGCCAAGTGCGAGTTGGACTCGTGCACGAAGGGTTCAGTACAATTGACTAGGTAAACAATAGTAGATACACAAATTTGATATTGTAACCTTTTTTTAGTAAATATACAATTAAGTATTTTGTGAATATTTCAATTGTCTACCTGTTATCATTTATTAATATCGAGCAAAAATAGCCAAAAATTGCGTTTTTTTGTATAGGAGTATATATTTATAAATATAAATATTTATTTTATTTTAATTTTATTATTTATTATTAAAATAAAAATAGAACTCAGTATTTTGTGAATATTTCAACTGTTACCCTTTATCGATATCGAGCCAAAATAGGCAAAAAAATGGTGTTTTTTGTATAGGAGTATATATTTATAAATATAAATATTTATTTTATTTTAATTTTATTATTTATTATTAAAATAAAAATACAACTCAGTATTTTGTGAATATTTCGAGTTCCTACCTGTTGCCATTATTCATATCGAGCAAAAAAAGGGCAAAAAAATCGCGGTGTATGGGAGCCTCCCTTAAATATTTTTTTTTTTTAGTATTTGTTGTTAGAGCAGCAACAAAAAGACATAATTTGTAAAAATTTCAACTTTTACCCTTTGAGTATAAAACCCTAAAAAAATGAGAAAAGAAATTTCGACGATGCGAACTTTAAGACCATGACGAACATCGACATAACCTCACAAATTTTCGAAATTCGTTTTCTCAGCGTCAATTAATTCCACGGTGAAAAATCGAGCATTAGTCTTTGTAGAATTCATAGATACAAAAATATACGCTCAAATTTCACAATAAAAATGTTTCGTCCCAAAAAATTGCGATTTAAAAATTTCGACTGTTTCTCTCGTGTGTCACGTGGTACTCGACATAGTATTTTTACGCTAGTGCAAAATTATTCTAGTTACTATTTTGTACCACGATACGTTACCAAAGTCTTCTATTTTTATCCTTTCGATCTTTTCCTTCTTTTTGTAATTTTCCTTTTCCTTTTTTTTTGTTTCTAAGCTCTTTTTCTTTCTGTTTTTTAAAACTTGGTGAAAAAGGTTTCTCGTCGCGTCACTCTCTCTCGTCACTTTTCCACCCTTCGTTGGCAAGTCTATTCATCTTCTTCCTTCATCGGAGCCTTCAGAATGTGACTTTAGCTTGGCCTCCCGTCACCGTTATTTCGAACTGTCCTCTACGTGAGGTGCAAACCGATCATCCGAGGTTCCTCGCTCGATATGCTACCCTTTGGATGTGGAATGAAGACCCTAAGAGATGAACAGCTCTCTATATATAACGTATTGTTATTTCCTTCGCATTCGTCGTCATTCTTGGCAAGCCAAACGGTCTTTCGACTTGATGGAAGTGAGAGAGACCCTTCTTTACCCAAAAGTCTCAGCGACTCTCGAGAGTTTCTCGACGACCCTCCTGTTCCAACCTCACGAAGAGCTCGAAACCATCCAGTCACCCTCCGAGTCCAAGAACCAAAAAAAAAAAAGGAATTCCAAGAGATATGGAAATAAAATCAATACCATTGTTTCGCGGTTCACGAAACAACCGCTCGAGGAAACTCTGTCTTCTTCTAACCATCTCTCCCTTTTTTTCCCAATTTTTTTTTTCCCTCGATTCGTCCCATTCGATTATTTACGACTGGCAGCGTCCACGTTCTATCTCTTGGACTATTCTCCTCCATACGAGAACAGAAAAATTACGGAACAACCCCCCGCCCCCCCCGAACACTTTCCTACACGTGACGCACACCCATCCGGCTGCTGGCAAATTCGAATGCAATTTGGCATAAATCAGAAAAAAAAACGAATCCGGAAATATATTTGGACCATTCGCACGATATATGATTTTCATATGGGAAAATGCAGGGTGTTTGGTAATTAATGGGTAAGCATGAGATTTCTTATGGCAGGACTTCGAATCGTTCACTAAGAAATACAATAATAAAATATGTCACGAATGCCTTCGTAAATATGGTTTTCGAAAATATTGAATTTTTGTATCTCGTTTTACATTCGTTCACACGAGCATAAATATATATATTCTTATTATATTTCAAATAAAAAATGTATAAACTTAAGTATTTGTAAATTGTTTTTTTGTTATTAAAAATACTCGAATATTCAAGTGGGATATTTGGATTTATATTAAAAAATTCCAAATATTCTAAATGAAGAAAATACAATTTTTTTACATTCCATGAATATTAAAAATAACTTATTATTGCGAACATTCAAATAAAATATATCAGATATTTCAGAATATTTAGAATATCTGACATATTTGATTTGAATGTTCTCAATAATTAGTTATTTTTATAATATTCATGGAATGTAAAAAAAATGGTATTTTCTTAATTTAGAATATTCGGAATTTTTTAATATAAATCCAAATATCTCCAAATATCCTTTTTTCTAGACGAGAATTTGTTTTTATTTGTTTATTTAGAAAAGCAACAAATAAAAACAAATTCTCGTTCATTCAGAAAATAAACAAATAAAAACAAATTCTCGTCAAGACAAAGGGATATTTGGAGATATTTGTATTTATTTTAAAAAAATTCCAAATATTCCAAAATAAGAAAATAAATTTTTTTTTACATTCCATGATTATTATAAAAATAACTTATTATTGAGAACATTCAAATCAAATATGTCAGATATTTCAGATATTCTAAATATTCAAGTTTTCTAAAACTTGAATATTAAAAATTATTTAGAAAATAAAAAAATAAAAACAAATTCTTGTCTAGAAAAAAGGATAGTTGATGCACATGGCCACGAAAGAGAGTGACATTAAAACAGCTGTTAATTTGCCAGAGTGTTTGATCAGCTTGTAATCCCTTTTTAATATACCGGATGCCTTTGGTGAAAAAAAAGAAGAAAAAAACAAATTTTTCGTGTTTCGCCACATCGCGATCGTAGAGGGGGAAAAAAGCAGACGTGCTGGAATGGAAAAAAAATGGAATTAAAAATAAAGGGGCGCGAGTTGGGAAAGGATCGCGAACGAGTGAATAACGTAGGGAAAATAACGCTCCCTAATGCTGGGCAGACGAACGCGAGAGAATGCACACAAACCCTCCCGTCGTCCGTCTGCCTATTACGTTACGTCAAAACCGACGCATCCATCATACACTCGCGATGGGTACCTTCACGAAAGGTTGGAGGGACGAGGACCTACTGTGAACACCTACGACTAAAAAATACTCGCTTATGAGCTACGAGAGCAAAAGAATGGAAAAAGCCTTCGATCGACGTCCACACCAGTTGTAAATCTGCCTACCATTGACGAGGATTGAAAATTCAATGTAAACACGAGACATTTTGTAAAAGCTTGAAAATTCACTTCGTAAACGATTTATCTTACGAATCTTGTTTTTATTGTAAAAGAAAAAGATTTACTTATTTTTATAGTTATCGTGTTTTGTGTAGAGAAAAATCAGGAATGTCACAATTTTTTTTAATTATTCATAAGTTGTAAAATAAGGGAAAATGCTTCAGCTTATTTAAGTAACGTGTTTAATTTATCATGGGATGAAATTTAATGACCAAAAAAAAACAATCGTTACCGTAAACAGCCGCATCCAAAAAAAAAAATAATATGTACAAATAAATGAAACCTGTACCAAAATCTTTCGGGCTATTTAAGTCATGCCTGTACTACAAAAACTTTTCATAACCCAAAAAGGCCACATTATTACCCAAATATATCACTACGTTTGGGTTTGTTTGGGTTTGGTTTTAGAACTTGATTTATATTTTCATTTATATTTATTATTTATTTTTATATATTATATTTATACTTACATTATACTTTAGAACTTGATTGATATTTTTTGGGTAAACAATGATTTGTGTATACTAATTTACTTTATTAGGATAAAATTGTGTAACATATTTGGATGAAATTTTTAAATAAAATGCGAGTACATATTTGGTGCTTACGTGGCCTTTTTGGGTAGCTCAGCAATTATTCTGAAGATACTTGCCTTTTTTAGGTTAGCAAACTTTACGTTTATTGGTGATAATTTCATATTAAAATGGGGATTAAATTCTGGTGAATACTTACGATTTTTTGGGCGTTATATTTCATTATATCTGGTGATTGCTTAAACCTAAGCCATTTATTATTACCCTGGATTGTGTCTACTTTTTTTTTATTTCTATGTATATTTTGTATAGGTTACTTTCCATTCAGTATATCATCCATTTACGTGCTAAAGTATAATTTGAGAGAAGCATATCCTCATTGTCTCTTATTTATTCCGATGGTGTTCATCGTTAACACAGGCATGCGCACACGTTTCTACGTTCGTGCTCTTCCCTTCAGACTTTTGCTCAATATCCTGGGGATCCCGAGGGGCTCGGCTGTGACGAGAACATGTACGCACGACGTGACATGTGACTTCGGTTGGTGGAGAGAGGCAGTGATGTGACAACTTCGGAAATATTTATGTCATCGAATATGTGCACACGATATCTCGGTTCCTATACTTTGTCATGCAACCATAACTTTAAGTACTACATTTAAATACGGAATATCAAATTTATCGGAAGTAATAAATCGTTTGAATACTTAAATGAAATACAATCCTTCAATGTGAAGAACTATCACTCAAATGTAAAAATTTCAAATCATCAAAAATGTTTGGACCTCGAGTTTGCATCAATTTCGTCTTTTAATTCTACAAAATTTTGAAAATGTGCTCGATTAAACATGAAAAATGATTTTTATCTTCAAAATAACGAAAAAGAAATCATTTTTAAAAAATGGAGCATCGAATCGAAAAAAACTGTGTGCTGAGTCATAGGAAACATATTCGGACATATTCTTACCAAATTTCAAGCAAATCGGACCCATTTTCAAATATTTTTATTCGTTTTTTAATTATTTTAAAATTATAAAAAATTTTTAATTATTTTATTCATTTATTTATATTTTATTTTAATATATTTATCGAACGACTTTTTAAATATTTTTATTACCGCATTGTCAGTGCTTCACGAAATCTATTTTTTTTTGCCTTAAATCCTGACTTTTTCTTAGATAGTAATAGACGTTTAAATTCGCTTACCGAACGTCATAGCCATCAAGTTTGCTGTGTCTAAAGATTCGAAGACAAAGGGAGAAGAGACTCTACTTCGCGAACTATTTTAATCCCTTTGTAAAATGAGTTATGAATTCTGTGGTGGAATGTCTTGTGTGAGAAACAGAATGGACGAGCTAGAAAGGGAAAGATCGAGAAAGAGGGAGAGAGAGAGAGAGAGAGACGGATGAAGACTTTGCAATGTTATACTCTCCAGAGTTACGCAGTTCAAGCGCGATTTCACTTCGCCGAGGAGCGAGGTTTCGTCGCCATGCGAATATAAATTGCTCCTCAGCCTATCTTCGTGTCAAGCCCCAACGTTTGTAGAACGAGACGAGCGTCTTTAGAAGAGTATATCCTACCACTTCAAGAAGCCCGAGAAGATTAAGGGCTCGTGCCAAACTGCAGTATTTTAATTGTTGAAAATTTCACCACTAACACCCTGGAATCAAGGTTGAATTCTTTGATCAAAAAGCATACAAGTTTTATCAGGGGTTAACGCCTCTTTATTTCAAATCATTTTAGAAATATGGTGTACACTCGTACCACGTGACTTTCATTCCCATCAAAGCATGAATTTACTCAAAGCTGACTGTTCTCTGTAGCAGTTTTCTTCCTCTCAAACCAACATTATGGTCTGGTGGGTCGGGAACGAAAACCTGCGCACACTTGCCCCCCACATAGCTCTTATTTTTATAGATAGGGGTCTTATCCAAGTTGGAATTTACCCAAAATCTACAAACTGTTCTTTGTACCAACTTTCGTATTTCGACCCAACCACATCATGCTCAATATTATATTCATGTTAAAGTCAGCCTTTGTTGTTTTCCATACGTGTACGCGCAATTGGAAATGCGTTCGTAGACTGGCGAGTTAAATTAGGGAGAACTCAAGCCAACTAGACCAATGAATGTGCGCTCCCTTCCCCTGGCAAGACGCGTACATCGGTATGAACTTGGGAAATACTTGGAGCAGACAAGGCTCAAGAGCTAGACGACTTGGTAGTTCAGTTTTCAGCGAACCTCCAAAACTCTAGAAACGAGACTGGTGTGGTCGCTGGTGGACTTGTAAAAGACGGACCTTACTAAGGCCAAACATGTAGTATGAAGAAAACGACCAACCAACCTCTCAGCTCTGTATCGGAGAGCTTTTCCCATTCTCGTCTATCTTACCAGTTAACATTGGGGTGGTTTGCTCCCACAATTCTGTGCTTCCCTCTTTCTCTCTTGGGAAGAGTGACTGGATCGTATTTCTAAATGGCGTTATTGATATATTTTTTTCTTATTTGCAATTTCATTGTTTCGAATTATATAGTTTGTTATTATTATTTTCTTGTATTGATTTCAAATGGACTGCTGGCGAAGGTGTAGGTTATTATTATTAAAATTATTGTTTATATTTTTATTTTTATTGTATACATTTATTATATTATTTTATTATAGAATTATTATTTTATTTGTATTATTTAGTTTCCTCATGTATTATTATTTTATCAGACTTGGTTTTTTTCGTTGCTTAGTTCTTAGTCGTTATTATTAATTGCAATGTGTATCGTTATTATTATTTATGTTCTTATTTTGTTATTATTTTTGTATATTGCACCGTATTGCCCGAAAGTTTTACTGGGGTATATTAAAATCTATCATCATCATCATCATCTCTCTCTCTTTCGTCCATCTTCAAACGACAAAGGCCCTCACGTAACTTCGTTCACCACGTCTCGCTGTAACCTCAGCGATACATGCTCCTGGCATCCACGATCGATTGCTTCGAATACTAACCACGGAGAAATATAGGGACAGTGTTTGAGAAACCGGAAGATAAAAAGGACCACTATTACCCGTGTGGTTGAACACCCCAACCACGAGACTGATAGACGATTCATTGATGCAATTTGGCGACATTCAAGGAACAGCGATCGATCCAATTACATCCGAATAGTATCATATTAGCAAATAGCAATTACCAACAGGTTTCCTCTTCCTGAGGGATCATGACAGTGTCAGCTGAAACCACCGGAAATTTCAGATTACTGTTCAATAACCACGTACAATGTACACTTGATGTATCTATTGTGCACTTTTATTTCGACCCGTTAAGAAATCCTACGCTTTTATTAAAATTGCTGACTAGTACAGTTGGTTTAGCGTAGCCACATATGTTTTAAATCAAAAGACCGTAAGAATCCTTACGAATGACAAAAAATAAAACCGGTTAGTGCTTTCCAGTTTTCTAAAAATTAAAAAATGTATTCGACTGTATATAGAACCGTTTCGAACTTTCGAAGAACACTAGAACTATATTCTGAATCATTAAATTCACCCAGAACTCCTACCTATGCATCAGCAGATCACACCTATACGATATCGATATTAATATATATTTTTTAAAATCACGCTTTTTTTGGCTAAATCGACAGAACTATTCTTAAAAACTATCAGGAACTATAGAACTCAACTGCATGCCAAGAAAACTCCCATTTAATCTCGCTCTGCTGGAAAGTGATCTGCTACCGGAAGTTAGCAGATCATTTTTTCAATCACGGTTTTTTTTAGCTAAATCGACAGAACTGTTTCTAAAAACTGTCAGGAACTATAGAACTCAACTGCATGCCAAGAGAACTCTCATTTAATCTTGCTCTGCTGGGAAATGCTCTGCTAACTTCACTGACATTCGAACTTTGAAATAATGAAAAAAATTATTGTCAAAAACTGGAGCAATGAATCGAAAAAAAGGGTATGCTGGCTTCTAGGTAATATATTCAGATATATCCCTACCAAATTTCGGGTCAATTGGACCCTTAGCCGCAGCAGTTTACTTGGAAAAGCAAATCTTGAGAAAAACGCCTAAGAAATCTATCAAATAGAGTTTCCTAGCTGTAACCCGACTACTTTTCAACTGTAACATTAATTCCGTATAATCTTGAGACCCCGAAAGACCCCAAACAAACAAAACACATTAGCGAAAAAAAACTCGATTTGTTCAAAAGTATGTAACGACCCCTCAAAAACGTCAACTCCGTTTAGCAAAGATACCACAGTGAATGGGGCAAACACGCTGGGATAGGGAACGTGTCTAAAAAATTGAGGGACGTATTATCGGAAATCTTTGATGAGACTCATCGGTGATGGTATCTCTTCTACCTACACACCACTGCGTCACGACGATAAAAGGCATCCGAGCATGGGCATCATCAATGACGAAGAGTTTGTTGCAGGAGACGAGGCAAAACAAAACACACAAGCGCGAGGGTCGACGATATCGCGTTATCGATCCAGGACTCCACCTGTCGGCCGGTAAACTGCAAACCCGGTGTCAACATAACCCAGAACTGCTTTTCCTCTCCGTGCCCCGTAGCCGGTATATTCATGAGGAAGGGTATTATGGATAACGAATAAGTAAGGAGCGAAGAGGAGAGAAGGGCAAGGGCCACCCTCATAGGAGGTCGATGGGGCCTCGTGGAACGTGCACGAAGAGGGTTTACGAAATAAGCTCTATGGTGGGAGGCTTTTGAAGTCGCATAGTTTTCCAGTAGCGGCACGCAGACGTTGCGTGTCCAGGATGAACGTCAGGTACCTTTGGGTTACTTGCTTGCTGCCTTAGCACGGTATATAATTCCTGACTCGGTTCAACGTTGGCGTTTATATCGTACGATTCACTCCCTTTCAAACTCCTTCATCTTACTTCTCGTCTTATACCACCAACACGGGTTTATTCCTTCCCAATAACCACGCTCTATCGTCTTCTATCTTTGGCTGTACTACCAAGTGCGAATAGTTCGCAAATTAAGACGCTTCGAGAATTCAAACTGTCTGCCCGTCTATATCATATGTCCAGGGTTGTCTAGGAGTTTACCAAACGAGTTCCACGTTTAGGTTGTCCCTTGTACCGTCAATGTACACTGATGACTCGATCATCTTCCTCCAGGTAAAAAGTGGTTAATTATCGCTGTAGTTTTGAATCCCAATTTCAATGACCAATGTCCAGGCTTCAGCTGACCTGGCTTGAAGTTCACCATTACAGCGTTTCAATGTTGTTGACAGCCACAAAATGGAAAAAAGCTTGGACCTGTTATGTCCATCTTCCAAGCTGCCATCTCTTTTTTCCAATACCCAAAACCTAATACCCGCGTAGTCCATCAATCGAGCGGAATTGTTTTTGGCAGTCCGGTTGTCTCTTTGCTGTATTCCACACCGGTTTCTATAAGGCTTCTGAAGGTTTCTCAACAGACGAGCTCTCCCCAAGGCTTTACCACGTTTCTACTGTCCGTTCGAGCGCAAACCCGTCCAACTTCATCCAGTCACAACTGCCTTAGATCTGGCGTTAAAGGAAGGTCTGACCACAACAATGTCTATACCACTTGGCTTCAACCGTCTCTGATATACCTAGACCTGTACACAGTTAGGGTTTCTAAGACTCAGCCACGACGACTACGCAACACTTTTCTCGTACGTGCAAGAGGATCAAGAGATCGCTCTGTACCATTGTAAAGGTGGTAGTGACTAAGATGGACCGTTAAAGCGCACAAGCCAGAGTAGATCCCAGTGTACCCAGTCGGGGAGTCCTTAGTAAGGATCTCCGGAGAGATGAACGGCGTCTGGCCAGGTAATTGCATGGTACTTGGATCCTCAAGGAAGGAACATGGCTTCGCCAGCAGAAACGCTCTGCTTACACCCCCATAAAAGACTAGATAGTACAGCATTCCCTGTAACGTTCAATCGTATAGATCCCAATATTATCAAAGATAGGTGTCCCCTCTTTCTACATTGTACTCTGTTTCCTCTACCATAACCTGTCACTGCTTTAGGTTTCTTTCCACTTTTTTCATCATTCCTGTCATTATTCGTTCAGAACATAAAACAGACGGTTGACTATTGGAAATGTCTGGACACGGTTTAGAAATTTTCGTAGTTGGGGAGGTGAGAAAACTTCTTGTTGCATTTTTTCGATGTATTTTTAACCCATTTATACTAATTCATTATATTAATATAGTTATTAATATTATATAATTATATTAGTATAGTTATAATTATTATATTAGTATAATTATAATTGTTATATTCGTATAATTATAATTATTATATTGGTACAATTATAATCATATAATATAATTAGTATTATAGTTATTAATACTAATCCATTTATTTCAAAATTTTCAAAACAAACCCAAACTTCGAATTTTCATGAAAACACATTTTTCGTAATCAGCCTATGTGATTTCGTGTTGTCGATTAAGAATCCATGGTTGTAGTAATCATGGAATCATTTGATAGGACAGATTCTAAGAAATTATGTAAAAGTAACAAATTTTGGATTTTGGTCGTTTTTTTTTAAATCCAAACACGCTTGATTTTGAAAAAAACATTATCAGTAAAATTCACAAGTAAATCTTTTATCTTCCCAGTTGGAATATGTAGAATTGAGTACGATTTTCCTACAATCAAATAGACGAAATAATTCAAATTTGAAATTCCTTATACCTTAGCGAAATAATTTCGTATATTCCTGAGAAATTTGAGTGTTTTCTCATATTCGTATTTTCCATGGTAATTCCATAGTGCGCTCTGGGGCGAAACAGCGAATTCGTGAAACGCGAGTTCATAAAATGTTTAATCCCACTGACTGGATAAGACAATCATGAAAACCAGCTGTAAAATAAAGTTGATGGCGGTCGAGAGAAAAAGCATGTTTTAGGGTGGTTGTACAAAAAAAAAAGGGAAATTCGTACGAGAGAGAGCCATTGGTAGAACTGAACGACACGAGTATACAGCAACTCACATTTGTGGGCTGCATGGGTCTCTGACTTTATTGCAGCGAGATAGAGGACGCTGAATCGAAAGTTTGCCTCGTTCGAGTTGAGTTAAGTGTCCAATAGACGCTACCGTTTCCTGATACCGTTGGGATACGGTTTATGAAAGTCCCTGCTGATTCAATATGGTCAACGTCGTAAGCTTCGTTTCGTCTTATCAGGCTACCCAAGGTCTAAACATATTCAACACTTCGAAACTTCTTGTCCAAAAGCATTGCTGCTTATATTGTCCAGGATTGTTTGAAAACACCAAAATTGATATATCCCAACCCTATTGGACGAGCCATGATGAAAACACTTGGACTTTTTACAAGCCAAGTTTCGTCTGGATAATTGGCAATAATGGCACAGCTTGCCAAGCTCCGTTCATCCCTGAAAGCTATAAAAGCAAATTGATAGCTATACCGAACTCGCTGTTTGGATAATAAAGCTGCAAACTGTTTTGGATTCATGGGATTGGTAGAAACCGGAGAATTAGTGACGATTAATTGGCCCAAACGTAAGGCTGAATTGTCGAAATCGGTTTATACACTCATTGGTGTAGGATGGATGCGAATCCCGAGAAACTTCCACTCTGATAACGGTCAAATGTCCTAATGGGACTTATTAATGCAAATGCGAAAGTTTGGGTGGCCGCTTGGACTTTAAGTATTCAATCGTGTTTAGGAGTCAAAACTGTATTACTAAATGATCGTAGTTTGTGTTTTTTTAAATAATTGTTATTTATTTGGGTTTGGTTGGGTTTATTTGGGTTTGCTTGGATTTGTTTGGGTTATTTTGTTTATTTCGCTTTATTTGGGTTCGTTTGGGTTAAGTTGATGAACGTTCAAAAATCCTAGGTAAAAGTTGACTTCTCTTCAAGTTGAAGGACGTTTTGTAGGTCAAAGTCCATTTGACGAAAAGTCTACTTCAATGATGAGTGTTCAAAAACGTTTGGCTGGTCTCGGTCGATTACTCTTCAAGTTGAAGGTCGTTCAAAGACGTTTGGTAGGTCAAAGTCGATTTCTCTTCAAATTAAACGTTTCTTCAAGTTCAAGGACGTTTTGTAGGTCAAACTTCAATCAACGAAAAGTCCATTTCATTGATTTCATTCAAAAACCTTTGTCACGTCACCGTCGATTACTTGTCAAGTTGAAGGTCGTTCAAGGACATTTGACACACAAGGTTTCTTTGGACTTCAGGTTTGCTCAAAGCGCTGTTTCCTATCCGTGGTTAGCAATGACTGAACCAAGAGGATACTGGCCGATAATTTAACCTCCATAAAGCTAGCAGAGCAAAGTCCCTAAAATCGATTTAAGTTGTATGATAATTTTGTGCTTTTTATGTGCTAATTTTGTGCCCCATTAAAA
>JAPYZJ010004601.1:0-13281 GCA_030522765.1 Ophioninae sp. B BG-2022a
TTGCCCCTTACTCTCCTTTTACGAGAAAAATCACTCAAATCACTCCCCCGCCACCAATCAAGGTCACTAGCGTTCGTTTCGCATACGTTTAAACCATTTGTTGGCGCCCTGTTAAAGTAGCCCCATAAACTGTCAAAGTTACGCTTACTGTCAAAGTAACCCCGTTTTACGATACGTCCGTGCAATTTAACATAAATATCCTTTAATAATCGGTGAAACGGCCAGGGTAATGGTAGGTAATGGTAGGTGATGAGAATCAGGAATTAACCGGAAGGTCGCGAGCATTTGTCTGACGGTACCATGAATGACGCCCACTGAGAGGATTCAATGGTTACATGGATTTCTAAAATTAGAGCGTCACTGAGAAGAACGTCTTTCTCTACTCCACTCTTTAACCCCCCCTCCCCTCCCCGCCCGTCGCTCTGGTACCCCAAAGCACACTCCTTTACATGAATAACAAAGGCAAAATCCATACTGGGAGAGCTGTACCTTGGGCAAACTGCCAAAAACTCGAATCGAAAAGTAAAACTGCATATGTGTGACCGGAAGAGCCAAATAATGCGAGAGGAAGCGAAACACTTCAAATGACAGAGAAGAGTGTTTTTTTCCTCGTGCAGAAAACGTT
This sequence comes from Ophioninae sp. B BG-2022a, assembly GCA_030522765.1. Taxonomy (NCBI): domain Eukaryota; kingdom Metazoa; phylum Arthropoda; class Insecta; order Hymenoptera; family Ichneumonidae; species Ophioninae sp. B BG-2022a. The sequence continues at coordinate 626 of JAPYZJ010004601.1, forward strand.
TATGCTTTCAAAAGTTTTATGAAAAATTATCAAATACTGTTAATTTAACGGAGGGTTGGTTTTTTAAAATACTGAAATGCTTTATTCTTGAAGGATGGGTTTGTCAAAACTGCGCAATCTTACCGCCTTAACGGTTGATTTTCGAATAACACTGGAACATGTCGTTATTAAGTTTTTAACTGTGAGGCTGAATACGAAGTTTTTCGATTTTAACCCAACTGAGAACGGATTATTATTTGACGGAGCGTCGGGCAAATAGTCAGTCCAAAGTGAAGGAATCGTGGATTTACAAGTCTATATCATGTTACAAATAACTAATTTAACCACTTGCGGTAGAAAGACGTACCACGGATGTCGATGTGCTTGTGTTACCGGTACGAAAGCAATGTATTGCACACGCCGTCAGGCGATTGTTTCAGAAAAGAAATTACGTTCTGCCACGCGCAACCATGAATTTCTTTGCACCACAAGTGGTTAATGATCATTTACCACTTAGAAATGTTAATTTTACATTTTTTGTAATGATTGGAGTCAAATTCAACTATACAGGCATCCCCTTGGGGCTGAGGTTTTGTCAGTGACTCTACATCTGTTCCAACTGCGGAACAAAAAATTCTCTTTTTTTTTTTAATTTAATTGATGCATTTAGACTATTTCATTATTATCAATAGTTATCCAAACACACAACATATATTGCGTGTTCTAATGATGGCTGATTAAATCACCGTTGTAATAAAGGTTTCAATATGTTATAAATTTATTGTCAGATGCCTCAACGTAATCTCTTCATTTGAAGCTTATTTTAATTAATCGCTCGAATCTAAACCTTGTTGATATAATATTGTTAGAATTGGTGGCGGTTTAGTTCCAGTCGTTTTACAACGATAAACGTCTGCAGAAACTCTTTTCTTGTTCTCTTCTCGAAGTAACACATCCCGATAGTGGGTATCAACCAACAAGTAAAATTAGCGCTAGAGAAAAAGGAGGATATTTCGAATTTTTAAATTAATTAAGGCATATGTTTTGGAACTTCAATCTTTCAATAGGGGCGTAAATTTGTCTAGGATTAATCTTCAATTACCTTTAAAATGAATAAAAATCTCCTTCGGGAGGGGCGGGCATTTTATTCATTTTTCAAGTCAAGCATGATAATTTTGATACTACAGTTATTGTTCGAATGGGTCCTCATTTACAGGGTTTCAGACCTCAAAATAAAAAACGGAACCCTCATAACATCACTTTCTTGTCCGTCCGTCCGTCCGTCTGTCTGTCTGTCAAGACCCTTTATCCCGGGAACGCGTGAAGATATCAAGTTGAAATTGAAACCATACACTTAGGTCTACAGTCCCTTCAAGCTCTGAAAAAATCAAACTTCTAAGTTAACGTGAAAAGAAGATACAGGCGTTTATGCAGCAAAAAAAACGTATATTTCGACTCTCAAGGGAATACAAAATTATAAGGTATTTTCCCTTGACCTACAATTCCGAAATTTGGGAAGCAATAACATTTTATACTACATGTGTAGGGAAAAATCTGAAAACTATACGTTTGCAATTAAATCTTTAAAAAATGTTGTTTTTATTTAAAGTATGTAATTTATCTACAAATCTTTTTGTAGATTTTTCGAAACTAATTTAGGTATCAACTGTTATCAGTTGATTACGATTGACGAGTACAGTGGCGAGTCAGTAAATGAGCTCTCGGCCGAGAGAGTAGTTAAAGCCGTTAAAGCCGAGCCGAGCACTCGTCAAAGTGTTTATACCAACCGATCACTCGGCCGAGAACACTGACTCGCCACTGTACTCGTGAGGTGTAATCAACCCATTAGTATAACCACAATGTCTTATAACTAACTATAGGTTTCGGAAACTGAATTTCGGGAAAAAACCGCGGAAAAATTGCGAGACTTCATTCCTGAACTATTTATAATATGTACCTACAAAATTGTACGGGACCCTCGGTGGGCGAGTCCGACTCGCACCTGTTCGGTTTTTTTTTGTTTGGAATAGATTGATTCAACGTTTAAGTAAAAGAGCAACGAGGTAATATTTCTACGGTTGAATATTTGCTTGAGTCCATTACATGCAAATCCGGGTTGATGTATTGAGGCATGTTTGCGTTTTTGTTTGCACTGTTGGAGTGAACCAAAGAACATTTTTTTTGCATCTTTCATATCACTCAAAATATTATCTTATAAATTTGTTCTTTCAACGAGATGTCTTTGGATAGTTTGGGGTGCCAAAACAGACAACTCAAACAAACTCAAACTGTAATTGCGTGTCCATAACGCAAACTTCAATTCGATTTGAATAATTTGTCGAATACAAAGTTCACAGGCGTGCGCAATAGCTTCAAGGTAGAATAAGAACTATTATTTTTCTCCACAAATGGAATTATCTTCTTATCCATTTGGAAAGGTACTTCCCACGTTCATTTGCCATTGCCTTGCGGACTTGTGGAATCCATTTTGAATTAACCCAACTTGCCACTTCACTATTGTTGAGCGACTTTTTCCACTGTTTCCCACAGGAACTTCATTTCCAAATGATCTTTCGAGATCAGTAAAACACGTTGGTAATAACGGAAATACTATTCTCAAACGATCGAATGATTCGATCGCGTCGATCCCAAGAAACCAATGTACTTCGTTTCCAAACGTTTTTTCGAAATCAGTCGAACACCTTGACGATTACGGAACGAACATCCTACATATATCAGTTTTTCCCTTTTACACAATGAATTGAATTTAAAAAAAACGGGTCTGGGTTATTTTGGATGTGTTAAATTTGTTAATACCGGCAACGATCGCCGTTACCCCTTGACTCTCTTTTCCCCAGTACGATTGTCAAACCCAACACAATTGTATATCTCTCTTTCCCTCTCTCTTACTCCCGATTCCGCCTGTCTCTCTCTCCTTCTCCCTCTCCCTCCTTCCTTTGCCTCTCTCTTCAACTCCTTCACGGTTCTTCCTCCACCCACTTTATCCTCTTGTTTCTCTTCTTTCTCATACGACACCTCCTGCTTTGCTCTTTTTCTTCCTACTGGTCTGCAACGTTGGTATTATTTATAGAAATCAGTGTGAGCGCCGGTTCGCATCAGTCTGCACGTTTGTTTCTCTCGCTCGGTCTCTCTCGCCGTCTCCCTCTCTCTTTCTTTCTTAATATCTTCCCCATCTGTTTTCTTGAGGAGAGCGTTGTACCACCGATCTCGTTCAACAACAATTCCCTCGGAAAAATCATATAAAATAGTGCAAAGAAAATACCAACTCGAGGATTCCTCTGTTCGCGAATTTGGGTGTGACGAGAAACACTGGCGATTTAAATTGGTCAATGGAAGAACGACAATCGGTCGTAGGTTTTCATTCATCGATCGTTCGCCTCTCCTAATCATTTTTCGCGACATCGAGTTCGTTTGGTTTCGTTTGGGTTCTAGCGATCTCTTTCTGATGCCACTCTGGAGATTTGAAGGAGAACAGGAAGATATTTTGCCTTCGGTGAATCTCTCGATGCGCACACGATTGAATTTCACAACAAAATCGAACGAATTTGGAAGATCTAAACAAATCACGAGCATCCAAACAAGCCAAGACTCGAGTGACATCAAAGGATAGACAAAGACTTTGCGTTCGGGGGGAAAAAGCCTCTCGAATCTTAAATGGCCAAATCCCAAACAACCTTTAGAGATGTAGAAGAAAATACAAAAACTCAAAAAAACCCAAGCCAACTCCAGTGATCCGCGAGATAACACGTAGATTTTGTGTTCGCAAGAAAAAATCTGAATCCTCGAACGATCCAGATCCAATCGGAGCCAAACGACGTTCAGAGATGTAAAGAAAAACAGGCATTCGTGTTCGGGGTCTCGATGCTTCTTCAAACTTACGTACAATCACACACGGACGATTCGTGTGAGAAAGAGCGATTTTGAATTTTGAATTTTTCCTTGTCCCGAGACACTTGGTGTCACTCCGATCATTCGGTCTCGAGGTAGTGCGTATAACAGCGTCCAAAAATAAGCTCTCTTCGAGAGAAGTCGGGCTCTAACGTCGACGAGGATGATATACGAAAGCTGCGAATAGTGAAGAGACGCTGTGTGTTCCGTATTGCATTCGAATGGCGACTCTTCTACAACGTCAACTTTCACCTCATAGACAAGTATTTTCCGCGCGTATTATAAGTCGTGACACGAAACGAAAGAAAGAAAAGTATGTCCGGTTGGCCAGTGCCTTTGCTGTGCGGACTGCTCTTTTCCCTCTCTCTTACTCTCTCACTCTCTAGAAGGATAGTCTCCCACGCATAAGTGTTTGCGGGCGAAAGAGAGAGAGAGAGAGAGCGAGAGAGAGAGAGAGAATCGTTGAGTGTATCTGTGCGCCGAAAACGCGAAACCATCGCCGAAGGAAACTCGTTCTCCGCTTGCACACGTAAGACTGCAAGAGCTGGAGAAGAAAACGGGCAAGAAGTGCACAAAAAAAGAGAGGAAGAAAAAAGAAATTTGTGAAGATAGTGTGTGTCCCCGCAAGTGGATCTCTTTCGGTGACTCCTTCATACTTGGAAAGTTACACGAAAGCAGTACCCGGAATTTCCCGGTTTCTCCGGCCTCTTTCTTTTCTCTTATTCGTTTCTGCCGTTACGACAACCCCCCCCCCCCCCTCTTCCGAGATTCGGAGTCCGATACACGAGAACACACTATGTGCCTACGTCTCTTTTGCATCGATTGTCGAGGTACTGACCGTTCCTTCTTTCTTCCATTCGTCAATTGAAGGTTGCCCATTGTTTCTTTTATTTATCACGAATCATCATCTTCGCACGTTTATTTAAAAGAATTTTTGTAAAATAAATTTATAAATTCGTTGGGTGTGAGACTTTTTGAAACGAGACTAGTGTATCAATGATTGTACGTTGAGCTGTTTAACTTTTAACAAACCATTGTTTAACTTTTCGGTGAAGGGAAGTGTTTGCACCCTCGCATCGCAATGATCTTGTTTTTGTCTTTTTATTATTTCGATTACTATATATGACATGATTTATTGCAGATTTTATGAAATCGCAGAGTACGACTTAGAATTATTATTTTCAGAAAATATTTGCACGATTCTCGTAGCTCAAACCTGTGAAAGTAAATTTGTGAAATCAAACAAAAAAATGAATTTCCGTTATATTCCAACGATGCAAACATCAATGTCACCGATTGTGTAACACTGTAGGGTTTCCCGTCACTGAGAATTACGATTTAAAAACGTTGTCCACCCATTCCGCAGTAAACACAGCAAACAGCGATATTCTCCTTCTATGCTTGTAACATTTTGATAAAAAAGAAAAAAATAGTTCGTAGTCAGTTTCTAATAAAAAAAAAACCAAGGCTGAAAAGCATCTTTCAAATGAAATTAAATGAGATTCGAGCCTAAATCTACAGCCTGTAGATAAAAAAAAAGATGTTTACAACACTCCACAATCTTCTTTATCGATTGATTTTCCAACGTTCCTAAAGTTTGTTCTTTAATCAACAGGACGTAACAGCTATGACCTTGAAGCTGAGACAAACGAGAAGGCTCCGACATCGTACACGGAGGTGGCATCATGCGACGCGGGTGGTAGTGAAACGTTTGTTGAAACGGATGCGGCAACGGTTGTTAGGCGTTCGCACGTACGAATGGAAATGCCTGCGGCTGGACTGGGTCAACGACCGTCCTCGGTGGTCAGTTCGGATCAGGATGATCCTCCGCTGGAGCACAAAGAGATACCGATACCCTCGCCATACGCCCGTCGAATGCCGCAACAGAATCAGGACCAACACCACCAAGTCCACCCATCGAGACCAAAAATCCCACCAAAAGCCCCAGTAAACGAGGCTGGAAAAAACATCGCTAGGCTAAATTCGGAACAGAAGAACGACGTTAATGCGCCCTCGAACGAGCCACCAAGCAGGATCAACAACGAAGCTTTGTACAAATTTCAAGAGGCCGACCCCTCAACGAACGAACGTTCGTCCGTTCAGACGGCATTGCGCAACGAGACCGCATCGTTGAACAAAGAAAAAATAACCTCGGTCGATAACAGTAAAGAGAAACAAGCGGTAATCGAAGTTCAGTGCCATAAAACCGTTTCGAACGCGAAAAACGATCAGATAAGAGTCTCCATGAGAGAAAAGTTGGCCAAGAACAAGGAGGAAGTTAGCGAGAAACGTTCGAGCTTTTCCGAACTTGAGAGACCGAATAATTACGAGGAAAAAAATTCGTTCGGCTCATCGGGCGTGACTCACAACGTCAATCAGAGCAACAATACGTCGAACGATCGGAAGGACTTGAAGGAAAATGATCCCAAAAGCAGTCTCCTAGTCGAAGCGAATGTCGCGAGAAACAACGAAAATACTTCGGTAGACGCGATCGACAAAGCCGTCTACGAGGACCTCGAGGAACAGACCACCTGGGAACTCGAGAAACAAAAGGCCGACCAGCAGCTCGCCTTGTTCAGATTGTCCGAAAACAACAGCGGTGTCCTCGTGCCCGACGTAACCCGACACTTTAACAAATCCCAATCAGCAACACCGGCCATCCCCGCGTCACCGATTCAACGCAACAACGACACCAATAATCTCAAAGACGAACAGAAGGAATTGGAGAACAGCTTACTCGAGGACACCGACTCGAGTGAGGCCAAAACCATCACGAATCTCGAGGAGCGGAAAGTTCGTGAATACGACGATTCGAACAGGCGTTACGAGACTACGCCCGCCAAACCGATCATCAACCAGACGGCCAACTCCGTCACCCCGGACACAATGACACCTGACGAGGCTGAGAATCTTTTGAGCTCACGGTACGCTCTCTTTTTTTTTATTCGTCCTCATTCATAAGAGCGCTATAAGCAAACGATACCAGCACTCGGACGGTTACGAGGATCCCTAGATTACAGGATTTATTCATTCTTTAACGACGCCTTTCTTCATTTAAATTAATTAAGGTGAAATTAATAAGTTCTAGTTTTTGAGACATCAGCATTGACCGCCGGAAAGGTAAATATTTGAAATTTCATTAACTCAACCCTCACTCCATGTAGGTGTTTTCGGCACCCTAATTCCATGTACCGGGGTCGTTTTCGGCGGCGCGCTACCACACCCACAATTATTCAGAGAAGGAACTTCAAATATCATGGTTGATCCTTAGATAGAATATTCTTTGGAAGAGCGAACAGCAATTTTTCGGATATTTAAACAAAAAATATTTTATCAAATACCAAGCAATGCACGGATGAAACGCTGTTTTTTTTATTATTCTAGTTGGAGTACACATGATGGGAAAGGAGTTTAAAAGCCGGTTATTTTAAGTAAAAAGGTTGCTCTTTAGGGGAAAAAATATAAAACTGGTGTGAGATTAAACCAGATACCCTATTCAGCTACGGGAACATAAGTTTGTTTTCGAGAGGTCAGAACGAGGTATGAAAGAGAAAAAAACGCTCAACGTCAGAGATAATTTTTTTTTCCATGTTGTTGTAGTCAAAATAACATTTGTTGACATTGAAAACATTACAACTTCATTTTAAAAAAGGACTCACGCCTCCGGAGCATATAAATTTCTTCGGCGTTTATCACTGCCATGATGCTGTAAAATGAAATATATGTTATAACATATTTCTAGTGGTCCATAATGCCAAAATATACTTAAAATAAAATGCAAAAAAAGTCATTTTGACTGAGGTTAACGATGTACCGGGATCGAAAGCGCCCTGCTGCGCTTTACTTTGTTCATTGTGCCGCGTGACTCCTACAGCTGGCGTCGTACACTCTCAAACCTTCCTACCTATACTCTTCTTGAGTACTACTTAGGTGGCGCTGAAGTCGCCGGTGGTCGAGAAATTGCGACAAGAAATTCCGGCCCGGGCAAAAACGACCCCCCTACGTGGAGAGGGGGTTAAAGGGTGAATTCGGTCACTATCGTGTCTCAGTTATCAGGCACATCCCCTTAACTTACCATTATGAAATCCTCCTCTTCGGGCATATAGAAATTAATACTGACGGTTTCAAGGTTTGAATCGAGCAGGTACCTCAACGTTCATGAGTAATTTGTCGTAGGGTACGCAGCCAGACAAAGCATGTACGGCTTGCGACCGGTGAGTCGGCCTCTACGTACACTTGTATCCGTTATCTGACATGAGATTCGAGCGTGGTACATGCGTGTAATGAATGTTCCAATGAATGAGAATCTGAAATTACTATATCAAACCTTTCCGAAACTAGTGACGACGGTGTCGTAAGGTTCGTTCAATTTGTTTTCGATAGGTCATAAGTCTCGTCTACAATCGATAAGAAATGAAACTATCGCAACTATTACCGTCACAAATTATCGCAACCGTAAGTTCTTCGATTTAGAAAACTGCATTCGTTACATTACTGACTCAGGATCTTTAATATCATCCTAAAATTTCACTCAAAAATACTACCTATTAAAGTACAATTTTGTAGTGATGATTCGATTATTGGTGATTGCTTACTATACAAGGAAAACTATTCGTTATTTTTCGATTATATAACTAATACAGTTAAATAATGTAACTAGGTTACAACAGTATTACCCGTTCGAGCATTGCAACCGTTGCCTCAATCGGCGGATGCCTACTCTTTTTTTCCTTTTTTTTTTGCAAAACACATCAAGGATGTCCGTGATTGTAAAATTGTGCGCGGGCTCTAAAATGTCCGAGGAGTGGATAATATTGACCAGTAGAAAACACATTAATAATATGCAGTAAATCATATTTAGATATTTTGGTCTTTTATTTGTGAATTGTTAAGCAAGAGTATTTAGATGAAAGAAGGTTACTTTGCTATAATGAATAAGCGATACAATAACTTCTTGAATACACATGTGAATCGAAACTCGACTTTGCTACGAGTAATCGTGACATGTATCTTTGATGCGCGTTTCGATTGTTGATGAAAGATCGGCGCTCAATCATATCGAGCTTATACATTATCGATTAGTTTTCAGATCACATATTTAATCTATACCGTGGAAATATTATGTTTTTTATATCCTACACTTCGCCCTTCTGCAGTGATACGCTGCTACGTATGTCTTTTTTTTCTTATTATTTTCAAGCTCCAAATTTTCGTGCTCATTTACCCTTAAGTTCATAAAATTTATGGACAAGATTGCGATTGTTGCGTAGAACCTTCTTCACATCGTTTCTCTCGAAGAATTTCGAAGCAAACTTCTTAATCCTGGACCTTGTTAAATGTATCTAATGGCAACGAAGTCATCCTCGTGGTGTGGGCGCGCCTATTTGGGTTTTTTTTTATTAAACTCGCGTCGATTTTCTTCTTCTAGCATTGTGACGCTTCTCGCAGCTTCTGCTCATAATTTACTTTAGGTTTCTTGAAATATAACGGCAAAAATTGATCTCCAGTAGCTTACGTATATTATTATCATCTTCGCATAGTCATGCAAGGATTCAAGACAACGAGATGGGTGGCGTCATCGAGATGCTTCTATTCTACAAATTCTCAGGCTTTAGCGCCCCCAGCTTTGTTAACAACGGTACGAGCGTTCGGTTTATTCGCTCTACCGAGATGTTTGCTCACGGGATTTCTTACCCCTATGCTGTTTGTATTCCTTCGTTCTTGCAGCCCTGCTGGGAATATTTAGAAGTATAGATTGTGCCACGGTCAGATATAATTCTTCTAGGATTACCAAATATCATTGAGTGTTCTTTAAACGGTCAAGGACTTCTGCTGTGCCCGTTGACTTTGTCGCGTATGTTTGCTGAAACTATCGGTTACCATAAATATATATTTGTAATTTTTCTTCGTCGCCACCAACAAACCGAGATGTTTGATATTATAGATTTCAAGCGGCGTATCACGCTTGAAATAACGTTAATTGGTATCGTGTATGAATTTCCATCGACCGTAATCTTGACCTGAAACTTTCCCAATGTTGCGTTTCCTTCAGTGCTAACACCTCAAAACGGCATTGCCTTGTTTTCAAGTCGCGAGGAACCCATTCTTATATAGTCATCTGCACGCATAGTCGTAATGTCGCTTCCCGTATTTAAGATCGTTTGTATAGAAATATCATTGTTTTTCACATGCTGACGTTGTTTTAACAGATTGATCGAATAACTATTTTTTGGTACATTGGCTTTCTTAGGACTTCGGAGCCTTCATCTTTCGATGAACAATCAACGCTTACATCCTCTTTCGCACCGCAATTGAAGCAACACTTCGTCGTGCCTTGCTTTTTTCACGCATTTGAATATTTTCACTCGCTTTTTCCGCTAGTTTCGACCTTAGGAATCTTGTTAGTCTCACGCTTTGTGCCATTCTTATCTTCGATTTCCGAGCTGGTGGATGCTCTTGGATGACCCCTGTCTCATCGAACGCCTGTAGCAACTGTTCCTTCGTCGTAAATCCTTGAATGCCCGCTACATCGTGAAGGTTTGGGTATGGAATTCCATCGACAATGGGCCCTTAAATCTGATCGTCGTCTATCGCAATTCTATTCGCTATTATTAACTCTTTGCCGTCCGCAAGTTTCGTAATTTTGTCGTAATTTTGCCTCGGCAGAATTCATTCAGATTACTACACCTGTCGCTGACCGTTCTTTATGTTATTGTAATGGTCAAGTTCTACTAATCTTATCGCTAATTTTCATGAGTTTTTCATCCTGTCCCCCAATTTTTATAACATTTCGAAGATATCGAAGACATCTGTAAATAAATGTAAAATTTGTTTTGAGTCGCCGGCCATTGATCGATACTTTAGGAGCGACAACACTGTGGTGTCGCCGGACGGCATAATGTTAATTTGTCATAACCGTTTTCACAAAAGCTTTTGTTTTACTCCCATACCCTTTTTTTTCTAAACGTCGTTTCAATGCTATCTTGTTTCGACGATGGTAAAACTGATCGCATGCTGATATACTCGGACTTCCGGTAAAACCACTCTAAGACACGTCCTTCCTTGTCTTGTAGCGATCAAAATCTTCGTTAAGGTAGTAGTAGCAGATTGATTAGTAAACAGTATATTCAAAGTAGTAAACAGTTTATTTAAAGTAGTATGCATACTAGTAAATAGTTATTAAACAGTATTTATAATTTGTTGAGTCTGAAAATATGAAAATACAATACAAGTATAATAACATTCATCATAAGAAAATTATTATTCGATAAGTGTTGGTAATGAAGGTGTGCAATTATTATTATCAAAAATGAAGCACTGAAATAGCAATCAGCTTTACTTCAGTCTTACCATCCACCATTTCATAAAGCTGTTCCCGAAAAAATTTCAAACGTCGTTTCTTTAACGGGACTGTATATACACTACCGCTCAAAAGTTTGGATACACCAGTCGATATTTTTTCCCGCACTTCAAATTTGATAACTCTGCAAAAAAAAACATATTCGAAAATCCAAAGCGGTGTTTTAAAGAAGATATTCAGAAGGCTTCAGTTTACTGTATTTAAATTTTTTTTTTCAATTTTTTTTTTCAATTTTTTTTCTACCCGGTACGGACTTTGGTACGTGGCCGTTTTTAGGCCTTTTTTTACCATCGCGAATCCGGGCCGATTCTAAGAAAAATTTTTGGTTTTTTTTTACTCAAAAAAACTTGAAAGGGAACACAGAAGCTCCGTATTGCTCTTTTTTTAATTTTTTCGCGATTTTTTTTTGAGAGTTAATTTTTTGCTAAAAACGACAACTTTTACAAAATTCAAAATAACAAAAGAACGATAGGTTTTAAGAGAAATTGTTAAGGATACAAAAAACTGCGTATTTTCATACTAAATCGCCTGGAATGTTTTCAGAATTTTTCTCTGACATTTTTTTTTCTTGAGTTTTTTTTTCGAAATTTACGAGTCAAATGTTTTTCTTGATGACCTATAAAATGTTTTACGGCACTTAAAACATTAGAACATTACCTCAAAACTACCTACCTTACATTACCTGAAAGAAACAAATTTGGCTCGTAAAGAAGATGGATCAAAATTGCCCCACGTCCAATAACCACGTGACATATCTCAAAAAAAAGATAAAAATGGATAAAAAAAATACGGCATACTTCCTAAGTTCATTTTTTTACACCTACATATGAAAAAATTGGAATGAAAATCGTTGAGGCGCTGTTATGAAAAAGTCGTTTGTTTGAGTATTTATGGACCGATTTAAAAAATTCTTTTTTGTTGAAAAGGGTACCCCCAAGGTAGTCCCACTGCCATAAAGTCAGGTCTCCGGCCCCGAGGATCCTGGAGAAATGAAAGTAAAATCGCAAAAATGAGCTCATTTTTTTCTATTAAGGTAGTTTTTAATATATAACATTTATTTTGTTCAATCAACGAGCAACTGAGGATTATCTCCTTATTCATCTGATTATGAAAACGTGAGAATAAAAGCTTGAGCTTGAATTTGTATACTATACTAATACTATACTATGTTATTATACAGAATTAAAATATTCCTTTGAATACTATATAATAATACTGAAATTGTTTCTTTATGTGTAATTAAAAAAGGCGCTTCTGGTGATTTAGTTTACAAAATGAGTGGACTGGTAATTTAAGGATACAAAGAAAAAAAACATTTTTCTATAGAAAAAACATATTCTATCTAAAAAACATTTCTATTCTATTTCGTTACCACTGACGTTTCTATCTCATCATAATGCAATAAGTC
>JAPYZJ010004602.1:0-27480 GCA_030522765.1 Ophioninae sp. B BG-2022a
ATAAGAGTACGCGAGTATGAGCGAAATTCAACGCCATCTCTTGACATTGACCGGAATTACGCTCGGTGCATGTGTCAGGCATCGTCTTTAAAAACTTCAGTTTTTTTTTTTCATTTTTACCAAATAATTGTATTCTCGTCTCAAAAATACTTTCGAAATGGTAAAAATATTGAAGATTTTCAGCAAAATTCTTTAAACTTACGTAATTTCTGCATTTTCTGCCGGATTTGATTCTTCTTTCGCCCAGCATCTCCAATTGCAGGTTATATCAAAATACGACTGAAGTTAGCCGTGCATCGTCAAAAACTTCACAGCTTTTGGGGATGCGTACTCCTAGACCAGGTTACCCTATTATTCCTCATGGATACTCTAAAGGTCATTAAAGACATATCGAAGACGTACCACGTCACACACGAGTGCGAGAGAAATAGACGAAATTTAAAAATCGCAATTGCTCAAGGACAACACATTTTTATCGTAAAATTCAAGCATCTATTTCTGTCTCTATGAATTCTACAAAGACTGATGCTCGATTTTTCGCCGTAAACTTAATCGACGCCGAGACGAGTGCGAGAGAGATAGTCGAAACGTTGAAAAACACGATTTATCAGGAAAACTTTTTTATCCAAAATGGCGGCCGGGGGCTCTTTCGGTGCCATCGTTCTGTTCAAAAGGGTTTATTCGAAGATTCCTTGATAAGGGAATGGCTTATTCGAAGATTCCCTTATCAGGGAAAAATAATCGATACATCGAGTCTTGTAATTAAAATGAGCAAACAATTTGGTCAAATCGACCTTTTTTCAGATTCGGGACGTTCGGTTTTCAAGGAGAAATGCGTTTGTCAACGTTTGTTGACAAACGTTGACAACGCGAACGAGATTATTCGCGACGAAAATTTTCACGTTCAATATCGACAGTGTATAGGTTAAAGGTGATAAACTTGTCGACTCACCGATAGCGAGCTTGTTGAGAAAACCTTCGGCTCCTCCAGAAGACGACACTTCGTTTTTGTTGACCGACGCGAACGGACATTGTGCACGATAAAAACAAAGAGCGTATACGTATCACGGAATGCAGGCGTGATCGTCGACTGTTTGGCGTCCTGGGCACGAGAACGCACGAGCTGCTTGTATCGAGCTCGGCGATTGGCTCTGAGCTCCACGGATCGGCCAATCACAAGCCGCGTCATAGCAGGGACGCACGTAAGCCGATGTACACAACAATATTATTATTATCATTGTTCTTTACCGAATTTTTCGTTTTCGTAACTCTGAGATGTTTTTTAACGTAATTCGTTATGGGCGGTATATTAGGTCCGAAATAAAAACGAAATTCACGACTACACCAATGCGTACGACGAAAATACGCGGTGAAACGCTCGACAGAAATCGAAATCCCGAAAACGCGACAATTTTTCGATATCAAAGAGAAAAAAAAGTTTATTCAACGTAAACGAGGTAAGTCTAGGAAAAAATGTATAAATCCGTTTTAAACGAAAAACCACGATAAGTGGAAGGATTTACTTGCCAAACTGCGAAAAATCCCCGAGATTGTTGACTCCGTTTCGTAGAAAAGAATTGACGAGAAACTTCCACACGTAGTCGTAGCGTTGCAAACAAGAGCGCATTGCTAAAGTCATACCGGAAGCTGAACGAATTCGGCGATTGAAGGGCGCTTCGCGAGCCGCCGCGGGTGAGCCAATCGTCGTCCTTCATTCGCTCAGCCTCTCGTGCGACTTCGGCGGTCCACGCTAGTTCGCGCCTTTATAGCTACACGCGGAATGTTCTCGTCGAGTTTTCTCGCGAATCCGAAAACGTAGTGAACGATCGAGCGACTTTTTCACAGAATCGGCAAGTAAATTCTTCTTTGTTATTGTGGCTTTGAAGTTTTTTATGAATTTTGACATTTTCGTTTCATCTGTCGTATGTACATGGTCGAATTTGTTCTCTGCGGTCGAGACATTTTAAGCTATCTTTAATACTTAAATTTCTTCCATTTTGTAATATTGGTATAAAATGCATTCAAGTATTCAAGAATTTCGACTTTTTTATTCTGTTCGCGATTTAGCGTCCGTATTGAACTCCCAATAATCATAACCAAAAATCACGACTTAAAAATTCGCAAAATAAACATAATAATAATAATATCGACGCGTTCGTTGCCTCACGTGTACTCTGCTATACCGCGGCTCATGATTGGTCGAGAGACTCGAACCAATCGTCGCGCTCGATACAAACGACTCGTGCGTTCTCGCACGACGCCAAACAGTAGACGATCGCCCGCGCATTCCACGTACGCGTCGTTTGTATTTTACCTGCACAATCTTCGAGTCGTTTAACAACAAACAAAATGTCGACTGGAGGAGCCGAAGATTTTTACAACGTCTTTATCGGTTAGTCGACTATTTTTTCAGACTTTAACCTGTACACTGATGAACATTGACCTTTCCTATCGCGACTTTTTTTATTTCAACATTATCTGCAAATATAATTTACCTATAAACATTATATACACGAATAAGAGGGCGAAATCGATCCCCTAGCGTTAAATAATAGATCGAAGCGATAAAAATGATTCCCGTTTATATATATATGAATTCGTCAAGTTTGGGCTGATGGCGAGTTAGGAAGTTGGACAATTAGGAAAATTCGTTCCGTATAGCCAATTCATCTTCTGCAGAATATTCCTTAGGGTGCAATCGTTTCCAGCTTCGTACAAGGATTGTCCTGAATGCGTTGTCAATTTCGTAGGGTTTTCGGCGAGATTCCCACGTTTGAGAAAGGTGCCGCAGGCTGTGTTCCGAAAAGAGTCGAATTCGAGGCTGACAAGACTCGTGATTCGTCGAATGCGGTTTAACATGCGTATTAGTAAGCATATTTGCATCGACAATGAGCGCGCCTTCGTGGGTTCAATAGCCAGCGCGTAATCGTTCATGGCTCAAGGCTACGCTATCGGAGCGGCAGGTGTTTTTGCCCTCCTGCGGTGTGGCCCTTTGAAGTCGTTCCTGACTTTCGTCATTGGGTTTGAAGATACGAGCAATGTTTGAAGCGTCATTGTTAGAGTGAGTCTTGCGAAATATTTTTTCCTGCAATTAATCCACTTTTCGATTATTCGACTAAAATATTGGCTTTAAACGCAATCAGAATCAGTACTAATTTTCCATTTCTATTTAAAACTAATTTTTCATCAGATTTGATTGAATTGAATTTTTAATTAAATTGATTTAATTCAAACCTATCTAACTGAAAAATGTAATTCAATTTAAAATTGAATTGGAAGTTATGAATTAAATACAATTTAATTAATGCTAAATTTAATTATGTTTGATTAAAACAATTCACGTTTGAGGTACATTTTTGAATTATTGAATCTTCCGATCAATCTTGTAGTTAATTAAATTTAATCGAATAAAAAAAATTGAACGTAAAGATCATTAAAGTCACTTGATCCTACAAACGCGATTGTTTCAATGATTCGCTAGCCGCATGCCTATAGATCTTGTATCTGAAAAGTTATAGCCGTTATAACAAATGAGTCGTTCGATCGAACAGAGCAAACCATAAATAGCGAGAGCAAGCGAGCTTCATCAGAATCCACCTTTCCCTTCTGGACGAAAATTACACAGCAAAAAGATACTTTCCGATAGGTAGTTCCGTACGAAGGAAAAATAATTATTACCCCGCTAGATTCATTGCAGCATAAAATTTATGAGTCGTCGAATCGATTTCCAAAAAAATCAATTAACGGCCCAGAAAAATCAGCAGTTTCGATGAATCGAAAAGCATCGCTAATCCCAAGGCTCGTTGCTTTATAAAAAAGTTCCAACTTTATGTTTCTCGGGTAATATCTTTCGCAGGATAATTTGCCACGGAAGCCTCTGAAATATTTCCATCGGAGAGAACGAATGAAAAATTCGTCGAAATGAGAAATAAAAGGAAAAGGGAAAGAAGAAAACGTTTTTTTTTTGGAAACGTGAGTGTTCGAATTCATCGTGAGCTGCTCGTCACGCTGGTGGTTCCGCCCATAGCGTAATTATTGTTTGCCGATGAACCGCGTGGCCAAGAGAGGGACGTAGAAAGGGAGAAAAGTGGTAGGTCCGGTGGAACGAAGAACCTTTTACTACTCGGCCGTTCGAGCTTGTGATCCGGTCGTCGAGATCGACTTTACAAGTCGAAACAATCTTTGTCTCTCTCTCTCTCTCTCTCTTTCTTTCTCGCCCTCTTGATCGTCCATACTCTTTGTCTAGTCCGAGGGCAAGCGACTGTCGGGTCCGACAATCGAGCGAGAGATGCCAGGCAACCTTTTCACGCCAGTCCAGCTCCTCCCATACTGCCATCAACTGTACAGCCATTGGCGATTGTTCGGAAGGAAAGAAACTGGCGCTTCCCAACCTGGACGAACTTCAAAGCTTGATGGAAACTGAAAGGACATTGGGCTGTTCTTTCGCTAGCTTTTCAGGTATTACTCGATCGATATTAAAAAGCAATCGACATTTTTCACAATTTGAGGAAAAATCGTAGCTCTTGATAAAATAATTTAATAAATCCATTTATTATTCTATAATGTTTCGCTAAGTAATTTGGTAATTATGAATATGTCGTTAATTACCCAAAGATAATTGGGTTGGGAATTGGGAATTCATTCATAATAATATCGGGTATTTATTCACAATACTAAGACGATAAAAATTCTAAATTCAGATACTTTTTTCTCTCTAAAAAACCACTAGTCAAGAAAATTCCAGTATTGTTGAATGCGACTTGAATTTTTATATAAAGTGAAAAATTGGAGTTTATAAGTGTTGGTTTGAATTAGCTTTTGGACTTTTTGACCAATGTTCCATCCGGTATCGATTGAACCGAAGCCAACCAGTTATTGGCAACCACGAGTCTCTCTATCTTTCTCCCCTCGCGAAGGAATTCATTATAGCCGACACATCAATGTCTTTTGGCCTTCCGATCTATCTGTATTACTGTACACGCTATCCGGGGTCTACCTGGGCTCGAAAGCTTCCCTCGAGACCGAGTCACCTCCCACGTACCTTTCGCGGTGCAAACTCGACGTGATTCTTTTCCGAGCTCGCGAGATTGGCGCTTTAATGATCAACTCTCGCTGCGAGGGCCGGACGATTAAATTGATCCGACTCCCGCAACGACTCGTCGAGCGAACCAACGGTGCTAAACGACTAATTGAAAAGTCCGTTTTGATTCGCGCTGCTACCGCGATCCAAAGCCCCGGAAAATTACAAATCAATCTGTGTGAGTTGATATCGCGTTTTCGATATTAACACAACCGTGGATCGCAACGATCAACGCGCTTGTGAACGATCAACCCGACTTTGGGATTCCACTATAATCCGGTCACGCTCGATAAAATCCGAATAACGGCACACTTAAGGGATTATACCCGTTTTTACGAGTTTTCCAAACGGTCACCAATTATCGATCGCCTGAAAAAAAAAATCTCCGTGATACAAGGAAACACCAGACCGGTCTTCCAACACTTTTCACATCCGAATTTTCTCACCGAAATAACCGGCCTTTGGCTCCAACTCGGATATTACGATGAACCTAAATTTATCGTCTTTTTTCCGTTGGCTATCGTACTATTAATATTACGCACGGAAACACGTTTTTTTTCTGGTCATTAGTTTGAAACTCCAAAGACTTCTTATAAGGACACACGTTTCTTTCTGTACTTTAAAAAAACTAGGGAATATAACTAGTAACTAGTAATACGTACTCCCTAGTTTTTGAATTTAAATATTCGTATTAATATAGTTTAATTTTTATACATTTTGATACGTATATATTTCGATCGACATATCCTTTTTTATCAGACTGTAATTTAAAAAAAACGATATTTCGAATGAAATATTTATAAAAATGTATAAAAATTGAAATACAGAAATTAAAGTGTCCTTTATATAAACTCAGTTTTTGGTGTTCAATTATAACCTCTAATTTAATTGCAGGTACTCAAGCCCAGTACTTATCTACCTAAGCATCAAATATTGGGTTCCCTTGATAAGTTAGATAAAAGACAAAATCCACGAGGCCAAAATTCGGATTTTCTGCATTTCCTGTCCCTGGCCAGCTGAGTGATTCTCACATGAAAAATCACAGTATTGATCGATACAACGAAAACGAAAATTCGCCGTGTAAATTCACCCGGTAACATCCGTTGGTGCCCGGAGATTTCTATACGTGGATATTCCTAGTATACGACGAGCACAGGTTACCATTAGACTTATTTTTCTATCAGAGGAATGTATTACGTAATCAACCTTTCGGCAAAGTGTAGATTGTCGTACCATCGTAGTCGAGGTTTTCTTTTCCTTTTTATGTCTTTTTGGTGTTAACTTTACGACACATGGACACAGTCGTTAAACCAGCCATCCTATACGTTCATATTCGTGTGTGCACGAGCATTACAAGATCCCAACGAGAGATGTATTTACATTCGTTTGGAAGCGAAATATGTAATTTGAAAGTTCCGCTGAGATTCCTTTCTCGTTACCTTATAAGGTGGAGGAGGAGGAGGCAGGGAACCGCCGAAGAGCGTTGGAGTCAAGGAGAGAAAATCTGACGGCGAAACGAAAGAACGATCTATAGGATGATGCTCCGAGAGAGCTCGATCTTTTACCCTTGGTTCGAGGCTTCGATGTCCCTTGGATATACCTGTTTCGTCTTTGTGTAGTTATATACCTGAGCCTTGAAGAGTGCCCGTAAGTGCGATTTCCTGCTGCCTTCATCTGGCCAAAGCTTATCACCCACTCGAGACTCTTCGAGAGACGTTTTACACGCTTTGCCGATTGAAGCGCACTCGTTTCGAGTCTTCATAGTCCGCGTTCAATCTCTCGACTAACTTGGATCTTTCATGACCCAAAGCGAATTCGCGTCAAACCGGTGGAAAATATCACCGCTTTTGCCGATTCGAAAAATACTCTTGGTTGGTCGATTCGCGTGCATCAACCTGGGTGGTCTTTCGAGTCCGATTCTTCTGTACTTTTCTGTCGATTATTCAGTCTTACGGAGATGTGTACTTTTGCCTCGCTGGGAAAGTCCTGTTGGTCGTTTTTCGTCACAAAAATCGAAACTCGACGTACAAGTTTTTGTTCGGAATAGAAATTTCCATTTTGCTCGATGACCTTTTTTGTTGCTCTTTCGAGCAATTTCGCGAATCATCTCGCAGAAATCCTGGTCGATTTGGTCGTCGAAACTTTCGTCGGAACTTTCGTTGCGAAAAATCTTCAAAATGGAATTTCTCGAAACAAAGTCGATGAATTTGGTCCTGAAAGCTTTACAGTAGACTGCGAATCGATTTTTTTACAAGAAATACAAAATACAGCAAAAATGTGTTTTCTCGTGTTTCATTTTGATTATTTTTTATGTAAACACGAGACAACTTATTAGCCATTAATTAGCACTCAAATAAAACGTGGAAATTAATCTTTTCAAACCATATCAAATTTAATTAATTTATTTTATGAAGATTTTTTCAAACAAAATGAAATAAACGACAAAAATTTTTGCGGAAAGAATGATTTCCAGTGGACTGCGTGATGTCCATCAATTTCCAACCATCAATAGATTTTGTCCAATTGATCAATCAATTGATGTTTGGAAACGGACTTCAAACAAAATCAATAATTTTCCTTGAAAAACGTCTATTTTCATTGAAGCCTATTTCCTGGGATTCCAGTTGGACCCCTTTGAGCCCGACGATCCTTAACCTATCCAAAAGATCATTCCATGCCGGTCATTATTCCATTAATCATTTTTGCTCGGGGCTGTCGATACCGGTCTATGACCAGTTTCACCTTGTCTGTCGAGGTTTTCGTTCCCCTCGTGTGCTAACCATTGCTACCCTTGGTGGCTACCCTACGGTGGAACCCCACGTTAGTCTCTCGATCTCGAGAAAGCTTCGTAGAATTCCTGGGATCCGAGAGGGAAGCCGCTCAGCTGTTTGCCGATGGAAGCCATACTGGATAGTTGAACACGACCGATGATGGCGTGCAGAAAGACGGAATTCTATGCCGTTCGTGGTGTCGCGTGCATTCTCTTCGGCTGTGTGTAAACATGTATACACGGGCGTACGCAAACATGGAAGAGAAGCTTTGGGATGTTCTATTGGCGAAGGTCCGATTTCGAGCCCTTTCCCTTCTGGACAATGAGCTAGGGCGCCGTATGGTAATGCTTGGTTGATATGCTTGGACGCTAGTGTGGTATTATGCTAATGCGGCAAGACGGCCAATTCAATTGCATTCATACGCTTCTGCTATTCCAACCCTCCTCCTACCACCACTTCTGTCTAGCTCTTCATCACCCTAGAATGAACGAAGATCGGAAGGATGAAGCCTGCCAGGTAACGAGGATACGCCCGGCTTGTCATTCACGATCCCCAACCAAGACGTTTCAACGAGACCAGCGAGGAAACAAATAATTAATAGATTTTACAAAATCTAAAAACCCACGTTTTTAAATGTCCTAAAAATAAGAAAAATAACCCTACGGGGCTGAGAGAGCCTCAAAATGTGGGGGCGTATATTATTTAAGGGATTATTTATGAGCTATATTTACATGACGTGTATTATTTCTTATTTTCTTATTTATTTAATTTTCTATATTTATATAAAATATATAAATATAAATTTTATTATATTATTTTTAATATTTTAGGACATTTTATTTTACACAGAACAGGGTTATTTTTTTATTTTTAGGACATTTAAAAACGTGGGTTTTTAGATTTTTTAAATCTATTAATTATTTTATTATTTTTATCTTTGTTTGTCTATTTGGGTTTGGGTTGGGTTGGGTCATGTCATCGGGTTTGAAGCTACCCTGAAAATTTCAGCCTGCTAGCTTATCGGGTGCCTCAAAATTGAGTTGCAAAAATCCTACCGGAACGATAAACAAACAAACAAGAAAAGTGAGTGTATAAAAACGTTGGAAAAAATGACGAGCTCTGGAAATGTAGGGATGGATGGTAGTTTTTAACGGAGAAGCTTGGAGAATCCTCCAACTATATTGAGAGGAAGAACTGTTGCGCATGGGGGACCCTACGGTGGAACGAACCAGCGGCACGTGCTCCCATCGGCACTACGCTTCGCCTGGTACTCGTATGCGAACACTTCCTTCCTCTTCGCGCTGTGCGAGCTCGTTTAATGCTCCCGGGAGTAGGACAATATACACTTCTACAGTCTTCACTGAAAACAACCGATGGACGATATAGGTAGAAAAACGTTCGAGCTACGCAGCGTGTCCGCACTTCGTAAAAATGTTTTTTTTTTTTTTTTTTTTTTTTTTTTTATTGTGATTGGCGGTTGATGGTTTCTAATCGTTCGTTGAAGACACGACGTTTTTAGGAATCGTTTGGGATTTTTTATTGCATTGGATTAGATGTGTTGTTTGATCGATATTTTTTTATCGATTATACTAGGCAACGTTTGAAGGTCCTGGACTTTGTCCAAAATTCTTTGTCGGTTTTTGGAAATTTCAGGCCAGCTTGTCCAAATTTGCTTTGTTGGTATGGGCAGGAAAATAAGTATTAATGATTCGATCTGGAAGGTAGTTTTCAACGGTCCGTTGAAAAACGGCTATTTTTAGGGATCATTTGGAACTTCTGATTGTTGATATCTTGAAACATTGAGCTTTCGACAAAACATCTCTGCACTTAATTAACTTGATTATTGACGAATCGGTAATGAAGATGCAATCAATGCTTTTGGGTTTCGTAAATTTTAGACATTTGTTTATATCTTGCTGGAAACCTGATTGATACGTTTGCTCTCAAATGCCGTATCAAACCGTGTCCTCGCAGTATTCCATGTTCGCTTTCGTGTATTGTGAAAGCCGGATGAAGAAGGATACGAAAAGGGTCGAAACGTGGACCTCCCTGGGTCGACCACTCGAGTATTTGCGGGCCGATGACCAGTCTCGGGAAACAGGTGGCTGCACGAGCTGACCAAAGGATGTGGGTGTAAGAAGGACGCGAAATGGAAATAAAAACGTTTCCTCGAGGATCGTACAGTCGAAAAAGACTCACTTTCTACTCTTCGGTAACATTCGAAAAGGTAACGAACAAGGGAATCTTTGTTGGGCCCGAAGTTGTGTTCGTAGTTCGAAATGGCTGCAGCTTTAATAATCCCATGAACATGTACGATGGCTCTTTTCTCGCTTATCCCCAACGAGAGGAAACGAACGGAAGGGACTCGAGGTCGAAAGAGTGAGAGAGGTGGCAGGGTGAAGCTGTAGAGGAGAGGGAGAGAGAAAAGAGAGACCAGACCTTTAAGACCAGGTTTTTCTGCTAGACGCTGTCCGACTGTTGCAGCAGCCCACGGGGGACCCTAGAGGCTTTCAGTCGTTCGCTTTCCCACGGTAGCAACCCAGGTAACTCGAAGTGAAAGAGACCTAACCTCTCTCTTCTCGTCTACAGTCTACTTCGTCTCCGGTTTCCGCCATAAGAAGAGATTCAGGTTCGATGCAATTTTTAGAGACTCCCTTTTTTTTTTACAAGCTTCTGTCCTATTTGTGTCATCGATACGCACAACGATTGATCGAACGTTCGATCAGGAATCCATTAAATTTATGGCGAACTGATTCGATTGGTCTAAGACAAAGGATTTTGGGAGATTCTGACGTCAACTGCCAGTTTCACAGCGTATGGGTTTAGACCAGGGATTTTCGTGGCGTGGGCCACTAAGGACCTTAATTACACATTACTTGCATTTACGCCCTATGTACGTATTTCACACAAACTTGGTAATATACATAGGTTTAAAAGTTAGCCTGCGTCCTCCGCCGGCCGTCCGAGCTCTTTGTTTACAGTTTACAATTACATGTATTATCAGGACAAGGGGGGCGCGGAAATTTTTGTTAATTAGAAAGGGAGCGCGTGATTAATAAGTTAGGGAACCCCTGGTTTAGACGAAGACATTGTATATCTTATCAAACGCCTACTGCTAGTTTCACGGTATATCCTAGAACTTGATGATTAGCTTTAGCAACGTTACACTTTCATTGGTTCCAATTAAGATCACGTAGAAGATCGACGTGACCTGACAAAATTTCGAAACCAGTTTTCTCATAGCCTTTTGACTCTTTTTGGACACCGGAAGCATCGAGGTCTTTAGAATTCACAGACGCAGAGGATAGTTGTTCAATTTTAGTCTGAACGACATCCATGTTTGGAAGTTTAGCAAAATCAAGCATTTTGACTATTTCCTGCATTCACGTGTCATGGGGTATTTTATACTGCGCTTTAACTCGAGTCAAAGTTGAAAACACGAACGGCTATCCCAGCTAATCGTGTTTGTTTGGGTTGAACCCAATATTGGGTAAGGATTGATACTTACGAACTGGTATCTTCTTGGGATCGACGGTTGCCAGTCTTTCCTCGAGTTTGTCAAGACGCCGACGGAGATGACCGCTCCGATCGGCGACCGAGGTGAGCTCGGCCGTCAGATCGGCGAATATATCCTCCGCGGTGGTCAAAAGCGAAGCGAGTTGCTTCAAGGAAGCGGTAAGTGCGCCGTTCGCGAGTGCTTCCATTTCGGCACCTACGGGCCAACAATCCGACGCGTTTCCACCTTGAGGCACGTGTCCGCGACACACGTACCGGGGCTCGATCTTCCTTATTACGAACGGCATTATTTCCGTTTTTCGTCGAACCAACGAGACACATAACACCGATAATTTTTTCTTTTTCTTATTTCCTTCTGTTATTTCATATATTTTTCTTTTAATAATATTTTTAGCTCGCAACGCAAGAATGGAAAAATCGGCGACACCGCACTGGAACAACAAACCACTGGACGTTCCTCGAGGCAGGATTCGAAGGAACGAGAATTATAGAGAGCCCGATGTTTCTTGCCCAAGCGTCGAACTCACCGCATTGGCCCACGCGATCAACTGCGAATTTCGTATGAACGAAAGAAAATCGGTATCCACGCGATTATCGGATCGAGATTAATGATTTCCGGTTGGCTTCCGGATTAGCCATTATCGTTGAACAACGATTGGTCCCGTTTCTCCAAAATACACTTTTGAAGCCTTTTACCTGCCCGAAAGAAATCTACGGTTGCGCGGATTGAACGCTACGAAAGGTACGTTTCGTGTCATTGATATTTTTCTTTTTTTATTTTTGGAAACCCTAATGATCCATATATTCACTCGGCTGCTTTTTCACGTTTACCACGAATCACTTGTTCGTTCGCATTTCAAACGGTTACGCTCACTCAGTTTCACGCACTCGGCTAGCGATCGATTTTTTCTTATCGTATTATTCATATCGATCGGGGTGACCTTGATTATCGCGATTAATTACGATATCCCGTTCGCGGATTTGCTCTACGATTACAATCCCATTTTTTGTTTTAAAAAATTATGTTTAACGGATCCGTTGTTTCGTGATACGAACGACGGAGAATTTGGAAAAACGCGCGCTCTCGTTGGAGCGAACGACACGACGGTCGTGCGCGGAGTGCCGGCCGGTGGAGAAACCGGCTGGCCAACGGTTCTCTCATTCAATTCAACGAGACCAATCCCGATGTAGTGACGTCGGTGGGTAGGCGAAGCGCCGCGTAGCGACGGAACAACCGAAACTCAATAAAGATTCGATGCAGTGAACGTCGATAAGGTAGGTCGCGCTAATCGGATTCCGATGTGGCGCGGTGAGAAATCGCAGCTTCCCTCATTCACAAAACCCAACAAACTCTATAGCAGGTGTTCCCTAACTTATTAATCACGAGCCCTCTTTTTAATTAACAAAAATTTTCGCGCGCCCCTTGTCCTGATAATACATATAATTGTAAACTGTAAACAAAGAGCTCGAACGGCTGGCGGAAGACGCAGGCCTATCTACAAATATTGACAACATAAAACAATGAACTCTTTTTCGTAAATGTTTTCAGTAACTTTTAAACCTATGTATATTACCAAGTTTGTGTGAAATACGTACATAGGGCGTAAATGCAAGTAATGAATTAAGGTCCTTGGTGGCCCACGCCCTTTGCAGGTCTCTGCGCCCTCCACTTTGAAAATCCCTGCTCTAGAGGGAACTTTGTCGTATCGATTGTTGGTAACTTACCGACGATCGGTACGATACCAACTGTCGGTAAATCATCATCAGTGGGTAATAAACTCTCGACAGTTCTTCGAGGCTGGAAACATATATTTCTACAGTATCTATGAAAACTTTTGACAACTAAAACAGCAGAAATCCATGGTAACGGTCGTGTGTATCGTCGGTCGGTAATAAATACCGCGCCGCAAAATACGATTTTTCGACGTTTTCGAATGCGCAGCAATAATTCAAAACAAACGGAATAAGTTATCGTATTGTTGTTATTTCTTTTATTAACAAAGCGTAACAGTCAATAAACGAGCGATGCCTCTTTCGTAGTAACAAATACAATTGTCGAAAGAAATAAATACGATACATTGAATTGTTATTGCAGCATACACTTTGTTTCCGTCAAAATGAATTTGACCAACGGGCTAACGATGCACTCTTTTTTTTCTTCATATTTTTTTTTTTTTACTTTTTCCTCGCTTTTTTCGCTTATACGAAGGCTTCGGCTAATAGACGTGTAGACTATTCCGCTAACGACTAAGACTACATATTTCAAAAACCGATAAGTACGACAGTGCGAATTCTAAAATGCGACGGTGATCGAGATCGTTTCTCGAGCTGCTTTTCAACGTTCTCGTTACTTTCTTCTTCGCCCTTCGTATCAGGACGTGCGATTACATTGTCGTGCTTCCGTCTAAAAAGCCTTTCGTTCGTTCATTCCTTTCCGGACTAGCTTGGACGCGTCGTTTGTCAGATATTCTTCTTTTTTTTACAACGGCCATTTCCACTCCTCGAAATAGATCGGGTAAGAAATATATGTCACAAGAGACTCTAAGAGTCAGCGAATTACACGTAGGATTTTTATCGGACGAGTTTACAATCAGGATTATCCTTTCTAGACGGCGATAATCCGCGATTAATCGGCATATCCCAATACGCTGATACAATGCGTGATTCGCCAATTATCATCATCCGATGTTCACCTCTAATCTCTAAATAACTTTTTCTCCAATGAATTCAATACCTTCGGAACTATCTGGGGGAAAATTACGGAAACGGAAGTTTCGCCGGGTATATCCAATTCTCAATGCATCGCGCCTCGAATATTTCGCTTCTGGCGTTTTTTATGAAATTAGAAAATACGTCACTTTTTTTTTTTTTTTTTTTTGTTCTTCTCTCTTTTTGTTTTGTAAGACCTTTGGTAAAACAGCTCCGTTCGGTACAATATGCCTCTTAATGTTAGGCGATAAGTGTGCTCGCGTGGATTTTTTTTTACGTTAGAAGCGATTAACACGTTTATGTTTACGATATGATTACAGCTTTGATTCAACGACGATTGAAGACTTATATCGTTAAGATTACGTCACCCGAAACATATCGATCGATGATAATTTTTTTTTTTTTTATCTCTTTCATTCTCGGTTGATGCGAAAGATGCCTCGATCGATACGATTCATCTTATCAACGATTATAGACAAATAGATTGGTCGAATTTTCATTCATTGATTGATACATTCAGAAGTTTACACACGTGGACTCGCGGGTCGTTCTGGCTTCGTCGCGAAACCGGGGCAAATTCATTTTTTATTTTTTCTCCTTTTTTCGTTTACTCGTGGAAAAACACGGATCGATCGAACGAGGGAAACTCTCGATCCACTTGGACGCTTATTGATAAAAATTTGATATGCCTACGCTCGAGGATTCATCTTAAATGAGTTTTTTTATCATTATTTTTGAGTTTCGGTTTTTCCCCTTTTTTATACGGCGAGAAGCCTCTACGACCTCTCTTCAAACACATTAAGGTAGATCTCGCGGACATTGATGTTATACGGATACAAGGTGCTTCATTATTAACGATTAATGCTTCTTTTTGTGACTCTTGCGATCGCAACGAGTTCAGGCTTTGATGCAACGAATCGGCAACACCGGAAATCAAAATCCTCGCTCATTTTTTTATCGTTGCCTAACAATTCGTGATATTTGTTTGGGTTTGGAAAAAAAGGGTTTAAGGATTTTACGGCACGTTTAAAAATGTCTCGTTCCCTTTGAAATTCGTGCAAATGCCTCAGCGCTGAAAGCTATCGGATACGTTTGTTTGGGTTTGAAAAAAAAAAATGGTTTTTAGTGCGAAGCCACTTTTTGGAGCGAATGTACTCGGAAAGCGCGATTGGTATACGGTAGAAAAGGGAGTCGAGATAAAGTTGGAAAAATTTACGAAAACTGATGGACGGACTTTGAAATTTTGTCTAAAATTGAAAAATCATTGGAGCTGGCTGATTCAAACGGCATTTCGTAAGGAATACCGTAATGGAAAGAATAAATGGGAAGGAAAGTTTCAAATCAGTACGGGAAAATAATTTACGGTAAAGAATTTAAATCAAGTGAATCCAACTTTCCAGCAAAACTGATAAAATATAAATAAAGTATAAATTGACACGAACTCATTTTCCGTTTTTCTCAAAGCTCTCAATTTTGGAAGTTTCATCCCTCGAAAATACGAACCGGAAGTACCATTAAGTCAAATCAATTATTGATTTTTTCAATCAAATTCATTTTCATCCCAAACGAACTTATCGATAAAAAAATAACGTAACCAACAATTTCCAACGCTTCGGCAGGAGGCAAATCCCAATAAACTGTAAAACAACCATCAAACTTGCAATTCGTCAAAATTGATTTCCAAATAGTCCCATTCACTCGGGGGTTGAATATTTCCCACAGTTTTCAAAGCTATTCTTCAGCAAGGCGATAATTCGAGGATTAAAAGTTAAAAATGAGGTACCTTCGATATAAATAAAAAAAAACAAATAAATAAATATTTTATCTATAATATACATATATATATATATATATCTATACCCGAATCGACTTGTACACGTATACATTTATAATTACGAGTATTAATATTAATCACTCACGCCGAAAAGACAGAATATCCTGTAATATTTTGTCAGGCCACACACACGTATAAACTTCCCGAAATTATTCTATTTGGCACTGTCCTTTAGTTTGATGAAAAAAGGCGAGCGCTCTTGGCTACAATTATTCAATTCAAAGTCATTGCATCGATTATACAGATAGATCTTTCGCTAACGCGTTTTCATTTGTCCGCGTTATCGTTATCGTTATCATTACCGTAACATCTTAAAAATAATGATTCATCAGGATCAATGTTTTACAATTGGTCTATGATAATTGTACGGGTTCACTTTTGCCTCTCGTTTTTCTCAATTTTTATAAATCGTTAATTCGC
The DNA here is from genome assembly GCA_030522765.1 of Ophioninae sp. B BG-2022a. Classification (NCBI taxonomy): domain Eukaryota; kingdom Metazoa; phylum Arthropoda; class Insecta; order Hymenoptera; family Ichneumonidae; species Ophioninae sp. B BG-2022a. Next base: position 16,331 of record JAPYZJ010004602.1, read on the forward strand.
GTGCTCGTACATTATCTTTTTGAGTAATAGTCGATCGAACGCGCGGGGAAAAGGTGGGGAGGGAGGGGTCGAGGTTGGAAATTTTGTAACAATCACGTTGACAGTTGCATCGCGCGATTCGAAATTTTGATATGACTTTGATCATCGGGGGCTTTGGAAACACGGCTGAATCCATTTTTATTTCTGTCAATCGTTCTACGAGAAATGTCCATCGAAGATTAACCAGGGGAGAACACACCGCTCATATTTCATTCACTAACGAATAAAAAAATTATCAAAAATCAAAACGGATGGCAGAATGTTTTTTTTCGTGATACAGTGAAAACCCGATTTTTATAGCGGAGGTAAATCCAAAGGGTTTTGTGTAATTGGGACAACTGTGAGTTATAGCTAGTCGTATTAGTGAGTATAAATACGTGTTTGTAGAGTTCGTACCAAATATTTAGATATTTAGTAGGTTTTTGATTTTTCGATTTTTTTTTTCGTAGAGTGGAATTGAATTGAAAAAGTTAAAACGCTTAAATAATTTTTATTATTTATATTATATATAAAACGTAAAATAAAGTGGCTGAATTTTCGAAAAATGTAACACTCAAAAATTACTTTAGGATCGAAGAGTTCATTTATTTATTTTTCATTTTTGAAAATTGATGATAATTGAAATTGAATAATTAAATGTACACGTATAGTGGCTATTATTTCTCATTTATATAGAACACTTGATAACCCAAACAAACTCAAACTGTTCTACCACTCTGACCAAGTTTTCGAAAATCAGGGTTTCACTGTACGCGAAGTATTCTGGGACTGAGAATTTTCGGAGAGCGAACGAAAACACTTTTATCTCGGTTAGGCCAAACGCACGTCCACTCGATGGAAATTGTTCGATAAATAAGAAAAATCTTTTTATTTTCTACGAAATCAAAAATTTTGTATTTTTCCATGATGGATGAAACAGTAAAAAAAAAAAATTAAATAAAACAGTCGCAGTTGCGGAAAAAAGTATGTGCAAGTGTGTACTCCTAGGATTCATGCTCAGAATCAGGAATTGATAGTGCAAATTCAATTCCTTCAATTTTACAGGGACAAGCTTCTTTTTTTTTGCATCGTTTATGCATTATATCGTTAGACGAGAAATCTATAGCAATACCTTTTCTAACTCTATACGTCAAACATCGAGAAAATTTTTTGTTTAGTACGAATTATAATGCGATTAAAAAATTATTATTATTAAAATTATCGAATATTATGGGAAAACAAAACTTCGAATCAATTTTTCGAAACTCGACACGGAATTATAAATTACGTGAAATTATGCCATTAAAAAATTCTTGTAAAAAAAAAATTAACGAATGTGCGTGTGAAAATAAATGATCAAAGTCGAATAAAAAAATACAATTTTATAAATAATAATACGTAAAAAATAATACATAAAAAATATATATATACATAAATAATACCCTTATACAGGGTGTCCTACGACGAAACGTCATCCCTGAAATTGAGAGTTTAGGGGTGAAATTTTGACGCCTGATTGGCTGCCTTTAAAAATTAATAATAATTCAGTGGTTGATCTTGGATACATGCTACTATCAATCGACTCTGAATTTCGACCCTAACCTCTCATTTGACAGATAACATTTCTTCGTGGGACACCCTCTATATAATAATATATTTAATTAAATAATATAAATCCAATATATATAGATATATATAAATCGTAACTTTAACATATCTATGATGGCTCAATGATCACTCGAATAATACGTAAAGACTCTTGATACGACTAAATACTATGCCAATCGAATACGTGGCTCATGCTTGCTCGCGATCCATATATCGATTGGCTATTTCTTTTGCTCGTATGCGCTTTTGATTACACGAAACAGTGAGATTATTAGGAAGTTTGGAGGAGGTAACTTTCGTCGATGGCCCGTACCAAAGCCAGACCACCGAGTTTCATTTTTTTTTGTTCATCGTTAACTTTGTATTTTGATTTCGGGCTGTCAGCCATTTAAATTTATTTTCTTTTATACGTATTTGTATCACTTTAATTAAACGTTTATCGTTATCGGAAATGAATTTTCTATTGTACAGCTTTTAGTATTTTGCCTCGTCATTGTATCGATCACATAAATATTATAAATATTATTATTATTCATATTATTAATACTATTATTATTATTATTATTATTATTATTATTATTATTTAATATTATTTTTTTCGCGGTGAATTTTCGAATAACAAACACACTACGATTCCTCATGATGATATGGATAAAAATATTGCAAATATTCTTCCCTCTCGTTCACACCTCTCGTGCATTCCATAAATAAAAAATGTTTTTTTCTTTTCTTTAAATATTTCTTTTTGTTTCCAAGGTCGATCGTTCAGACGATTATTCTAAAAGCACGTGTTTCACTCGAATTCAACAATCATTCGCGTACTCGACTCGATACTCGTTCACACGTAACGAAATAATTATAGTTACGACTTTTATATCGAACGGTATATAACCATTATACGTACGACTCGATTCGTCACGATATGTTCATTGTCGAAGACATTATGATCGCCTTACGTGTTTCTATCGATAATATATGGCTAATCGAGCGAACGATTGACGATCCAATCGTCAAAGCTTTTTTCGTTACAATTAATCTCAATGATCCAACAATTGCAGCGATAGATCTGGCAAATCCTATTTTTTGAAAAGTTCGTCGAAAAAAATTCTCTCGATGAAAAAATCAGGTTGAAAAACGAAGATACGGATTTTAACTCCTTAATGGTACTGAGAAAATCAAATTTTCGTATTATTTTTGCATGGGGAAAAAATTTGATGCTCTTGGATTTTAATTCGAATATTGAGGCTTTTGAAGTTCACTGAAACGTCATTTGATTTAAGATTTTCAAAATTCCGGATCCAATATGGCCAACGAAAATTCGGCAACTTTTATTTGATTAAAAAGAAAATGAAACTTCATTGGTTGGATCATCGTTATCCGTATCAAGGTTTCCAACGAGAAAAATTGGTTTCTCGAAATGTGAACTATTCCCTAAAATGCATCTTCCATGGAGTCATTTTTTCCAATCTTTTGTCAATCCTCGCGATCGATCTCGCGAGTTCTGAGTAATAGTACCGTTTGATTTCACAGTGATCGTGAAATTTCTAGCTTTTAGATACGTTTTAGCTAAAAACTGTAATCTCTCTTTTTCTTTCTTTTAAATATTATTCTCACGCTTGTTCGCAGCCTCGTAATTATAGGTCTGCCACTAAAAACTAGCGTTTCCCTAATTTTTGTGTCTCGACGTGAAAGCGGCTATTCCGATCGAAATCAGGAATACAATTGAATGGAAGGCAAAACGTGTAAAGTGGTGCCTCGATTATCACGAATTTCCAGATGAAATTGTGATAATCAAAAAATCCACTGTACTTCGATCAATCGGTAAAAAAAAAAAAGAATACAGCTAAGCGTCACGATATAATGACTAAATCTAGACGTTCGTGCTACGCTCCCTGAGCTTTGCTGATCTAATTGAAAACTTCGACTTTTTTTCTATGCGCAGGCTCCGTAACGGTCTTTCAACATTGATAAGACTCATATATCGATAGCCTCGTTCAAACAGGGTTCAAATCAACACTTCTTCATTTGCTAATCTTCAAAAATTAAATTTACGATCGCGCGTGCTGGCTAGCAAAACCGCAATATTTTCGAAAGCCCGAATTTGAAAAAAAAAAATACGACTGAAAATACCCCCTTCATCGATTGCGCCACTTGTGATCCTCTTGTTTAAAGGGTCATTCGTGGCGAACGATGGAGGGGGTCTGGACGCTATGATTGATCCACCTCGTGACAAACCTCCATGTAATCTGGATTGTGCATTATGTCCTTGATCATATCCTTGAGAATAGTGTACCGAGGAAACATCGGGTAAACCTTCGAGCTATTATACTCCACCTGAAAACAGCAAGTGATATCATGGTTTGATCAGATCATACTTTAAAGACGATTTACAAAAGTACTTAGAAAATGAGCCAGAGTGGGGTGTGAATTACGTAACGAGGTTTGTTCAAAAAATAAAGTGACTTTTTAATTATCTAGCGAATCTAAACAGGTATAACCTCGATATATATAAAAAAAAGAACCTCAATTTGAAAAATGAAGATTTCAACAAATGTTGGGGACACGTGTACCAATATAACTAAAAAAATGGAATATTTACGAAGTCGACGAAAATTGAAAAGTCACTGTATTATTATTATTTTTTTTTTTTGCAAACTTGGTACACTCGAGTTTACCTTCAGGTCTTTGATGAGGTTTCTCAGTCCAGTGTACTTCTTCAAAAGCCTGTAGAGATCATTGATCATCTGGGTATTCTCTGCTTCGATTTGGGCTGTGATCATATCTGAAAGGTATGAAAGGTAACGATTATTTTCATTGACCATTGTTGAAACGGGAATCATTTTTGCATTTTATACGTACTTCCCTATTTTTTAATTAATAAATTATATATTTGAATACATCGAACAAAAACCTTTTTTCAATATAATAAAATATGTAAATTTTAAAATCAAAATATCAATCATAGTAATTCTAGCATCAAATTATAATCGTCACTTTTTCGCAATGCAGTTTTATTAATTATTTTTCGTCAGAAAAAAAATCATTTTTTCCTCGTGTTTTTTCTGATTTTTTATCGAATGAAGTTTCGTTTTTTTGGCAGTGAAATTTCGTAAGAAACGATTGGAAAAATGTTGAATTTCCATTGGAAAATCCGAATCTCTTGGAGGAGTGATTACGAAGGGATAAAGACGAAAGAGAATATCGAAGGGTGAGATAAAGGCCCTAAGTGTCAGTCGTTCTTATCGGGAAAACAAAGAGAAAACGGGAAGGCTCTTTCGACGTGTAAGATTGGTCGATTGAAGCATCTTCGAGGGAGGCCGTTGCAAGATTATCGTTCGACGACCTTTAAGTTGTGGGAACGACGCAGCGCCTCAAGGGGGCGCCAACGTCGACAAGTGCACTCAAACCCTCAGGGATATCAGAGCTTTCCGGGGCGATATCGCGGACTCAAACTCCCAGGTACAATCAAAGCTTTCTCCGATCAAGCTCATCACACTTCCACGTACAAGTTTGCCATACCGCGGATTCTGAAGTACCCTTCCCCCTTGACTTCGATAAATCTCCCAACAATTTCGCAACTTCGTTCCAACGAAAGCAAATTTTACTCTCTCAAAAGAAAATTGAAAATTCCATCCAAAAATAACTCCAAATTACTTTTTTTAAAACTCGTTTCCAATTTACATCGAAACTGGAAATTCGTTTTTACTAAATACACCGATACTTTTATTTGCTTTAGGTAAAGATTTTCTTGTTTTTTTTTTTCACTCTAAGAAAAATGATTTTTCTTATCGATGTTTTTGGAAAAATCGTCCGATTTTTTGTAACGCAAAATCGAAGAAAATTTAGGTATCTCTGAATGGACTTTCAAAAATCGAACGAATTTTTTCAAAATCGAAGAATTAAAGTTTTTTTATAGAATAACAATACGTGAATTATTTTCGAATTTTTTTACTGAATAATTAAGTAGTCGCAAATTCATAAACTCGAGACTGTCGCTTATGAAAAAAAACTTTTGCAGGCATTGATATAACAAAATCATAAGAACGTATTAATTAAATTAAACATATTAAAAGATTGTATATTTTCGAATTTCAGTTGAAAGATTATTGAAAGTGTAAAATCAACATTCCCAATTGTTAATTTACTATTATATCAGCTATTTATAATTCTAAACATGTACACCACTATCTAGCTTCACAAATCCACGTTTCTTCCATTTCATTCCACCTTTTTTCACGACAGTCCATTCAGTGGCACCCTAACAGTATTCCACTCAAACTTCCATTTTGCTTCGTCTTTACCACAGTCCTAAGAAAGCCAGTGAAATAATTTGTCCAATTTTTTTTCCCTACCATCTGATCTTCGTCAGCTCGGAGGCTCAACGTGCCATTTGCAAAAATCCATTAGCAGACGGTTTAGGTGAAAACGTCGAATCGATCAATTCATGATCGAGGCAAATTAAGGGGATTTCTTGGTACGATATCAAGAGCGAAAATAAAAAGGAAAAAAAATAGGAAAAGGAGAAAAATAGGGAGGGGTAAGAAATGCCACAAAGTGGTCGAGTGATTAATCCACGATTAATGAGTAAACCGTTAAACCCAAACAAACTCACCCTCGAGTCTCTCGATGCGTTCCCTCTTGTTCTCCGCTTCCTCGGCCAGTCTCGCCGATGTTTTCACTCCCTCGCCACTCTTGTGCGTCTTCTCCATTATCGTGCAAGCTCGCAATACGAAGGCCGGAACCGTTTCCTGCTTTTCCTGCCTCGGTATGTCAACCAGAGTCCAATATTGGGTCTCCAATTTGATCACGTCCTGTGAGTATCCGTATCCCATTGGGGTAAGGGTGGAAAATTGAAATTCGATATATCAACGTGTTCGACGTGTCGACTCGATTGTCGGATCGAGCAAGAGGATCTCGAATTATTTCAGCACATCTATCGGTGACGGCCACAGAGAAAGGAGGAAAGGGTTGACACCCTGCGACGGGATGGTAGATCCCATTCAGGGCGATGAGAAAGACGGAGAGACAGAGAGAGAAAATCTTACGGTTAACAAGTGGTTGAACCAGTTCGTGACAAAGTACTCGACCATATTACACAGCTTGCCAAATTGTTTTTATACGTTTCTTTTCATCGTCGATTTTTCTTGAATCTCCCTGTCTTCTTTTCTCATCGAATGTAAAAAAAAGCTGCTTGAAAATCGTTTTTCAAAAAAAGCCTCGCTTCAAAACAGTTTTCTGATTTTGTTTTTTTTTTTGGATATTATTTGATCCAAACAAATCGAAAACGTTTTTTTCTCATCGCCGATTTTTCTCGGGTCTCCCTGTCAAGCGTTTTCTTTTTGATCGAAAAAAAACTGCCTTAAAAAAACGTTTTTGAAAAAAGTCTCACTTAAAATCGGTTTCTGGATTTTTATGATTTTTTTTGGTTGGTAATGTTATGAGACTTGAACAAACCCAAACACATTTGAATTTCTTTCAAATCTTTTATTCAACACGAAATTGTGAAAAACTCACTCGAAGCCAGTTTTCCTTTTATTGTTTCATATTAATTGAACCAAACTGAAATTTTCATTCGATATTTCGTATATTTCATTCGATCCTTCATTTATTCCATATTATGATTGGATATCGCATTGACCACTTCTCCTTTGGTATCGATATTGAATATTTTATCAAATATTTAATGAGCCATATCGTACGTTTCATTCGATATTCATACCGATGGAAAACTGGCTGACAGAGAGCTTTTCGTAAATTCATGAAGGATTGGATAAATGATTTCGATAAAATATGAGCTTGTTGGGTCGTTTAATATGATATATTGGAAAACTGAATTCAATATTTATATCAATTTCTTTTCAGTCAATGAAGTGAGATTTTGATAAATTCATGGACGGTTGAATAAATAATTTCACGAAAATAGGTTCGTTTGGGTCAGCAAGTGAAAAATATAATAATAACTAATATATTTACAGTAAATAAATTAAATAAAAAAAACGAATATCAAACTAATATTAAATATAACGATAAATATTTAAATATAATAAAAATATCTTGATAATTTCAACAAAAATTGTTTACTTTGGTTTTGTTCGTATCAATTAATATTAAATAAAACTGCTAACTCCAAAAAACAACTTTTTACAAAATTCTTGATTATTTCCTTCGAAAAAATACTTTTTTCTTTTATTAACGCAATTTTCACTAATTGCTTTCGTTCCAAGATCTGAATGATGTCAGAACCCAAACAAACCCAAAGAAAAAAGGAACGACCGGATTTTTCATCGAAGTTGTTTTTATCTCTACTGGATCATGCGTCACAGGGTGTTTGCAGATTATTACAGTTATTCGCGTTACCTTTATCATGACTTTCAGCAAGTTGTAGCGTTGAAAAACATTCCGGACTTGTTTGCTGTCGGTGTATTTGCACATGAGCTCGACGAGGGCACGTTTCGCCGTGTCGTAGCTACCATCCAGTCGTATCCTGACTGCTCTCAGTCGCTCGTTCGTCTCTATCACCTCCTCTTTCGTTTGGCCACCTGTGCACGTTCGTAATTGGAACGATTCGTCAGGTACGAGCTTTCGCACACATACACGCACGTACGAATAATTTTTTTTTTTTTCAACCGTTCCCTCCACGTTTTCTACGATCTACAGTGGATAACGAATGTAGATCTCACGCCCAGATATAAACCGTTTAGATTTTCAAGAAAGGCGACACCCTAGGTTTCTTCATTCATGAATATTCGGTTGAAAAGTCAACCCTGTTAATTACTCCCAGAATACCGAATTCAACGTCAGACGATGGGGAACTTTTTCGAGTACAGTGGAACACCGATTTTTTTTCCAATTGGGAAAGCAAGGCTAAAAAAATCGATCAAAGGATTCGAGTCACCTTGAAATACAAAAAACAATGGTTACTACTTATTTTTCTTTTTTTTTCCAATAATAAAATAATAACCGATTTTGTTACATTTTTAAATGCAATCTGTATTTTAACTGTTTAATTTTGATTTAATATGAAAGTTATAAGTCAATATTTTTAATTAATATTTAATAAAAATGTTTAAAAGAAATTACTCCCAGAATACCGAATTCAATGTCAGACGATGGGGAACTTTTTCGAGTACAGTGGGACACCAATTTTTTTTCCAATTGGCAAAGCAAGGCTAAAAAATCGTTCGAAAGATTCGAGTCACCTTGAAATACAAAAAACAATGGTTACTACTTGTTTTTTTCTTTTTTTTTCCAATAATAAAATAATCGATTTTGTTTCATTTTTAAATGCAATCTGTATTTTAACTGTTTAATTTTTAATTAATATGAAAGTTATAAGTTAATATTTAAAATTAATATTTAATAAAAATTATTAAAAGAAATATTGAAAATTGGTTTAAATGTGAATTTTGACTATTTTTAATATCGATTTTCTGAACAACGCGTAAATCGGTGTTTCACTGTACTCTTGATGGAAATACGTTGTTTAAGGGTTAACCATCAACCCTAATGGAGTCGACCGACGAAAATCGTGTTTTCTAGCGTACCGCCCGACCGAGCCATTACGAAATGTATACCGGATGCAATATGCAAACTGTGGGGTATGATCGTGTAATTTTGACTATGCACGACACATCGGCCGATAGACGCGTGTTTCATCCCTCTTAATACCCTAATGCGCCCTTCGGTAATTTCGTAATGCGCGACCAGACCCCCGAAGCGTGCAAGGAATAATTTAATTTTCCATGAGCACGAACGGTACGACTCGAGGCCCTCAATATCACTCAAGTTCCGGCCCACGCTGTTTCGTTCCCTGCGAACGTGATTTCTCGTTAGCCCAAACATCCCCGTTCAATTTCGGACCACTATTATCCTCGACGTTTCGATGAAACGCGAAACAAAAAAAAAAACAAAAAAAAATCATTTGCCCGTTCCAAACGAAAAGTTAATTCCAATTAATCCGCGATCGATTGAACAAACGTTGAAACTTCGATTCTCACCAACACTTTTTTTTTTGTATCCATTGATGCAAAGTACTATATATTACGCAAAGCCGTTCGTGTAACAACGAAAATTCTACAGTTTCCACATCCGCGCTAATAAATCGCCTGGTTCCTGTATCGAAGCGATAAGGTCACCAGCGACGTAACCGATACACCTGATCTATCGTCGATTCCAACCTGATTTCGATTTTCGTGTGTGTTTTGCCCTCGTCCACTTTAGTTAACAACATTCTGATAAAAATGTCCTCATGATATAAATGATTTTGTAAAATAAAAATGTTGATTTTTCAAGTTTTTTTCGTAAGAGTAGTACCAAATTATAAAGAAAAAAACGTATCAAATTAAAATGATTTATGAGTGTTCTCAATTTCTATGATAATCTGAATTGATAATAATAATTAATTATTTGGAGGCGTTTTAGAGACGTATTTATGAATATCAGGGAGAATACTGCGAAAGATACAATTTTCTTGTCAAAGTAAACATTTGGATAATAAAGTCTCGAATTTTAGGTCAATATAAAAAAACATTCAAATTTACGATCACTTTTTTTGAAATTTCGAAATATCTGGCTTACATAAAAAAATTTCTGGATTTTTGTTTTGAAAGTTTTAAACAAAATAAAATGCATATAAAAGTTGACATTTTTCGATGCAAGTTGGCACGATTTCCGGTTCCTAGAAATAGCCAAACTTTATTTAAAATAAAATAATTATTTATCAAAAAAAAAGTAAAATTTCATTTGTTTGAAGTTAAAATAAAGTGAGAATATCATTTTTGGGTAAAACGAACCAAATTAGGATGAACACGCTAAAAAATAAGGTCTTGGAAAAAAAAAGCTGGACTCCCTCATCCAGACTCGTTTCAACTGTAAATCAGATGGAATCCATGATGAAGAGATAGCCTCTTCCACGACGCCTCGTTATTTGCTTTCCGGTTTTGGATGAAACATGTTCGAGTGACTCGACCAAACGATTATCCTCCACTGGGTTTACACGGTTTCACCTTATTGCTCTCAACGCAGAACCTACGGGAGTTCACCGAGGAGTGTCTTGGCTGACTGCCAATGCTTTATATCTATCAACCAAATGTACATATACAGGGTGCCCCACGTAAGAAAGTCATCCTCGAAATGGGGAGTTGGCCGTGAAATTCTGAGTCGATTGGATCGATTGATTCTGAATCGATCAAAATTTCCATGAAAAAATCGTTAAAAACTTCTAAAAACTGGATTTTTACGATTTTTTCATGAAAATGTTGGGTTTTGGTGGAAATTAATGGTGGATTCGTGCTCAGGGGATCAAATTACATCAAAATAGTTCATTTAAAAAAATATAAAAAATTCAAAATTTTGTTGGATTTTACGGGCAAAAAAAGTTTTTTTACTCAATCACCCATAACTTTTTTTTCTTCAGGATTTGGCACTCCACTCTGTGCTCAATCTCTTCGTTATGATTTTCTCTTCAAAATGCTTTTTTAATCATTGAAATCCGATGATTTATCGATTTTTGGCAGAATTTCAAA
>JAPYZJ010004603.1:0-13274 GCA_030522765.1 Ophioninae sp. B BG-2022a
GTAATCCTTCCAAGATTCCTCAATGATTCCATGTGGAATCTATATAGAGTCACAAAAGGATCCGGTTCTGGATCCCTGACAGAATCGAGTTTACAAATCTTACATTTAGTCTTCGCATCTGATCCGATATCGGTCTAGATCCCGACTGGGAGCCCGGGATACGAGTCAGAATCCAGCTGTATCCCTCTGAAAATTTCTGCACGGGCAGTAAGAAATTTAAAAACAATGTTTTTTTAAGCGCATTTTCAGAACATACATATGTGAGTTGTATATTCCCTGAAAATTTCAAATCCATCCAGCGAATATTCTCGGAAGTACACACATATTTGTAAGGACGCTCAAAACGCCACGAAGTAAGCGCCGGAAACTTTGAACGCTGTTTTCTCAAAACGGTGTTTCAAAGGCCGTGAGCACGATTTCTTAAAAATGGCTTAACCGATTGGTCTGCAATTTTATTTCAACCTTGTCAGATATATTCTTCAGGAATTGATCGAAGGAATAAGATTTTCGATCATTATTCCTTTTTTCTCAACGATTTAACGAAAACAATGTGGTCGAAAATCAAAATTGATTCTATACGGAATCACGATTTTGGAAAAAATTGAAATTTCCACCTCCAGGAGACTTCCTACAAACTCAATGCTAATGAGTATATTCGAAAATAAATCATGTCAATCTAAAGCTAAAATACGTCACTACACTGCCTAATAATACTTTTTGTTTTGCCCACCTGAAATCCTCCAGAAACAATTCATGAAAATACGACGTTTTTTGCAATTTTGTATTCGTATTTTTCGCCCTGTAAGTACATATAACCCATTCATATTTTCGTTTTACATTCTGTTTTAGTTAACATTTCAGTTGTAATTTCCATTCGCCATACTTTGCTATTGGCTCACCACCATGCATTTATTGCCCCTTTTGCCTTTGAAATGAGCCCAAAGGATGGCGTTAACATTTTTATTGAGTGATTGAAGTTAATCTATTTTAACCTATTTTAGCATTTTTATTTAGCTATCTAGGACAAGTTCTAAATTAAGTTTTTGTATGATAGAGAAAATGAAAAATTGAAAAAATTGCCGTTTTATTTCAACAATGCGGATGTCAAATTGTTCATAAATTTGCGCCTTCAAGGTGTATTTATTTGACGTTCGACGAAAAAAAAATTAATAGCTGCCGTAAATACCCTCAGAGCAGTTTTAATGTAGACTATATTTAAATGCGTGGGTGTGTCGTTGAAGGACTTTGAACTGTACTCATATTGTGTCTAATGAAGAATATAAAATTAACTAACGGATTAAAGTACTTGTAGACGAAGGAAGTTTTAATCCTTTTTAGAGCTTGCCAGGACATAATACAAATAATCAAGTCATATCAAATCAAGTCTCTCTCTCTCTCTCGCTCTTTCTCTCTCTCTCCCTCTCTATCACTCCCCCCCTCTCTCACTGTACATTCGTTCATGTATAATGCACGAACAGATGCAGTCGTTAATTGAATGCATTCGTAAACGATATCCGGTTGCAATCTATATATGGGTCATATATCATATTCCCCTTGAACGATCATCATGTGTAACTATTACCCAGGACTTCAATGCCTTTGTATGAGCAATGACACATCGCTACATGTGTTCCATCAGTAAATGTATACGTATATACAATGACGTGGAAGAACAGAACGCTCTATTAGACACAATGATACGTATATAGTGATACGGTAAGCCATACACCATAAACCTTCGATGGATCGGAATTGACGAGATTTAACATTTATGGGAATTACCGTCATGCTCAAGTTGTGCGTGTCTCGTTAGCGAGAAATACATGCAACGAGATTAAATATCACCCTTTATCTGGGTATGACAAATGTTGCGAACAATTATTGTTTAATAGTTGTTGCCCCCGACTTCGTCCACGTGGATTTCATCATTATTCTTCAAATATAATGAGGTTCAAAGAAGCAATGACTTTCCGAGGAAACCTTTTTTGTAAAATGTGCATTTTAATATTTAACTGCATTTCACGTAGAATAGAAACAATTGATAGAAACTTGGTCGTGTGAATTTGTCATTCGATCGTCAAGTATATATTCAGATTAACCCTCCTTGGTCACCAGGGTCAAAATGACTACAAGCGCTACTATAAATCTAGAATTAATATAAGTTATTGGCGTCCGACGAGGCTGGTCTGTCCTGGAACGGTGCTTTGGAGTACCCTTTGTAAGAAAATACTAGGGCCTGCCAAATCGCGTCAGAAGTTCCTTCGTGGCAGTCAACCTTAGAAGACCGTGCGTGAGCTGGGGTCGATTTGACCCTCCGTGTGACTACCACGTTGTTATTTCGTGAAAAGTGATATTTCTCGTTTTTCTGCATGGGATTACTTCTTGTACTGTAAGTATGACTATGTGAATCGTTGTATTTTTTTTATCGTTCATGTGTCAAAAAACAATTACTCCCCAAACCCTCGTTTCAACCACTAAACCGTGGCCACGTAGAAGACCTCCAAAATAAGGAATCGTCGGATCTCTTGGCTTCGATGAGCCTTCACAACAGTCTCAAGAGGGCCGTATTCGCAGAAGAGGATCCGATGCGTATCGTGTGAACGACACAAGGATCGCAAAATCCAACAGCTGTGGTCCTCGTGCAGTCGCCCTATGTGCGACACTCACAGAATGTTTATCTGCGTCGACTCTGGTGGAGAACGATCAATTGTGTATGTATAGGTACACAATTGTTCATATATTACTCAAACTAATTTTCGTAATAAATCGCTAATTTTAAGTTTTATTGTTCTTTATTTCACTTCGAAATACACCCTCTTCAGATCTCAAAATAAATACCAACCTTTTTTGAAACGCCTACTACGGAGCTATTTCATTTCATGAACTTCTTTCTATGAACATTTCCATGAATGATATTTCAAGAGTATCACCCTAACATTTTGTGAAAATTTATTAAGAATTTCCAGAGTTATTTCTTTTAGTAAAAAACGGTTTTTTACGCATTGCCTCGTTTTGAATTAATAAATTCAACAAATAAACATATATAAATACTTTTTTCAACGCGGCGTTTAAATGCAATGAAGATACATTTTTTTCCAATTTCCAAAAGTTTCTTTGATACGCCCCAGTTATGAAACTAACGGCAGACATTTTTCTACAAATCCTAATCTAGCAATGTACAATCCAAATATGCAAAATACGATTTTTGAAAGTTATAAAATTACAAAATAAAAAAAGGATCACTGTGTTCCAGGGATGCAAACTTCAAGCCATTTTTTTAACATTCTTCGTCAGAAACTATAAAAGTTAAAGCCGAGTTGTATAATCAAGATAATAATTACTAGCAAAGTTGGCAATTTGTGCTTACGATAGGATCGATTAATTCGATCGATGGCCAACCCCTAAATCTTGGTTTTCGTTGAGGGTCGCATCTTTTGTCGACAGCTCATCATCGTTGTAATTTTCAAAAATTCCAATCAGTATTCTAATCAAACTTATGGAAGATATTATATTATTGTATTATTATATTATTATATTGTTACACAAATAATGCATTTACCTATATTTCATTTCAGATCATTCATGCAGCGACAGCAGCAGTTCGTTTAAATAATAACGACTTCCTCGTTCCCAAATATCTTCCAACGACGACTCAAGCTTGCCTAAACGGGTATAATTCTACCTGCGTGTGAAATCTCGATACAATCATCAAAAAGCGATGTACAAACGGGATCTATTGTCAACATCGTTTTTTAGTCACAAAAATCACCAACAATTGAAGATTGATATATTTTTTTATCCTGAAGCTCATACAATCACCAAAAAACAATGTTGAAACCAGATCAATTTTTAACATTTATTTTTGGCGATTCCATCGTGATTTCACACACAGGTCAAATATAAATTTGGCAAGCGTTACCGCAACCGATAATACCGTACAAAATCAATATCCCAACAGACATACTAACACCAATAGTTATCTCGAGATAGCAGAAAAGACCTAATCATTATTCTCGACTCGAGTCAAGATTATCCAATTTTTCAACACAACGTGTAAACTCAAACTTTCACAGATATGTTCGTACTTGCAAGAGGGATTTTGGTGACGAACATATCGAAAGCGGCGAATAGCTCCAGGCAATAGCTAGGTTTAGCCCTCCCCCCTCCACGCCTCCTCTACCGCGCACCTCCTTGCCGTTCGTTTCCGTGTTCGCCAAGTTAACAAAGGGGTTACGGACAATGTATAAGCTCACGTATAACAACATATACCGACATACGTGTGTACCCATCCTCACACATATATACTCAATATCTACCAGTCGATGTGATCATCCCGATCGTTTTCTCATTCTGGTTTGGTCGTTCTTTGATTCTTTACGGTAAACGGGGCAAGAGCTTGCCGTTCTTTCAATCTCTTCTCCTCTCTCCCTCCCCACACTCCCTCTCTCTCTTCTTCCGTCAGCCGCCCTTTCTCCATCGAAAGAGAGATAAAAGGAGGTTAACAAAGGGCGGTGAGAAGGTGAGAGACCGGCTTGCCCGACTTTATTCTTGTGCTAGATATAAATATATAGGTATATAGATGTGTGTGTGTGTGTATGGGTGTGTATGTGTATGTATGTATGTACATATGTACGAAGGAACGAATGAACTGAAGGCGAGGAACATCGAGAGCGTTGGACAGGGCGAGGGTGTCGGCGTTTAAGTAGGTCGCTTTTCGCCGATCCACCCCATCCTCCACATATCCCCTACCTTAGGACGATTTATATATCCCCGGCCAATGCATCGCTACCGTACCTTTTACTATATAGAGGCATACACCGGAGCATTGGATAGGTGGTCCGAAAAGCTTCACTGACGAGTATACATGTATATATCGGTAGGGATGCAGACAGTACATGGAGAATCTTCACAGCTGCAAAATGTTCGCTTTGAAGGGTCACACGCTGCTACTGTGAGGATTTTTAAAAATCGTATGTAAAGAGAAGTTTCGAAATACGTTTTCTGAAACTTCGCAATGGCGTGTTATATTTGACAAAACTACTGGGGAGTTTGCAGAAAACAATGCTAGCAATTTACGACATTAAACGTCGAGGTTAATTGATTCGGGACTTTTTCGTAAGATGGCAAAGGGTTGGCGATAGTTTTTCCGTGAGATACTCATCGAAGAGGAGCGATAATCGATCTCGGACGATAAAAGGTAGCGTTAGATAATTTCCACTTGGTACAGCAGTTGCTATCGGGAATCACAGGAGACTACGAATTATTTAAACGAATATTCATTGACGAGGCAGTTATCTTTCCTTCCTACGACGAAATTTCCGTAGTGCAATGGAAGCGTGAAAAAACAAATTGACGAAAGCTGAAATTGACGAAAGAAAGATGGTAGAACAAAAAGTTTGAAAAGAGAGCTTCAGTGTGTATTATATGCAGATAGAAATCTGTAGAGAACTCGCGCGCTTTCACAATCGCGTCGTGGACACGAAGATGAAAAGCCATTTGAGAACAGGCGGCTGAAAGATCGCGTTGGGAATGTTGCCAATTCTGTACACAACGTTACTCGCCACAACGTCTGCCACACCCGTATTATATAGAGTGCATACACACGTAGGTTTGCTTTAGCCATTGAGGGACACGAAGGGTCGGAAAAACTAACGCTCCTAAAACCGCAAGAATTTTATCAAGAATTCCTCTCTATGCATTGGAGAAGAATTCAAAGTCAAATCGCCTCGGATAATGTTTGTTTTTTTCAGCTTTTTCTCGCATAGCTAAAGATCGCTGCGAACGCCTAAATCGGGCTCTTCTGTTTGGATGACGGTTTCCATTCGATGATTATGACATATTGGGATAAAAGCTCACGAGATTCCGTTTCCACTAACCACTCCCTTCGCACCCTTCGTACAGTTTTCTCGCTTCCATTTACTGCTATGTTCGCCTCTGAAAATGTTAACTTTTAATATCCAACGGAGACAACCTAGATGAACATAAAAACTCGCTTGCGTCAATGAAAGTTTCCATTTTTCGATGGCATGTGACACGCGGAAATAAATTATTATAAAATTTCAATACTTCACTAATTATTTGGTTAATGACTCAATTAATGAAAGTGAAATTGATCAATAAATAAAAAATGAACCCAGAAGTCTATTTTACCACCTATTTCACCAGTATGGACTGGAAGCAACTTTGCGTGTATGTAAAAACGTGAAAAAAGTTAAGAAAAACATTAACAGTTAAATTGCTTTTTTTCAATTAAGTGGTTTGCTCTCTTTTTATCGATGAGTCCTATTTTCTATGCAATTTTCTCGCTCCCATTTTAACATTCAGTTCAATAGTGATTATTCTATTATTAGCATTCCTCTGTTGAATTTTGTTTGATTACATACGCTCTAGATGTAAGTGAAGTTTTTAGGTTTTTCAAGAGGGCATTGGTATCGTAAAAAAAAGATTTTCTGATTATTGTTATAAACGATTTTTTCTGACCGGAAAAAAATATTGCGCACCGTTTTGGGGCTCTGAACGAGCGGTTATACGTCTTTTCATCAATCGTTTCTTTCAGGATTACACATACGCAATCGTCCGACTGTGTGGCCCGGACACATAGGCATATTAAAGAGCAATCGAAACTTTTCTCATTTCCGAGAGCGAGAGTTTCAGCGTGCATACAACAACTGGAACCCGTTCGCCGGAGCAATTTCTAAACGACAATGTCGGCCTCGACAACGTACGGCGTTTATGGTCATGCGAGGAGAGTTTATGATGTTTCCGAGGGAGTTCAATGGACCCCGTTGGACCGGAAGCTTTTAAACTACATCGCTATATTATCTGAATAAAGTATGCGCTAGTCGAATTTGCATGGAAAGCTTCGGGACTATTCTCGTTGATTATTTGTTTAGTTCAGGGAAGTTTCCGATAAACTGTGTCACTGTCGTTGTAGAAACACTCTCAGAGTGTCCTGCTGTGGACTACACTGGACAATGGAGAAGAGAAAAAGAGTTTTTTTTCATCTCATAAAGAGGTACCACCGTATTAGACCCAATACTGCATTGGGATTTCAATATTAATTTGAAAAAAGTATTAATAAACTTGAAGTTTTCAATTTTCCATTGAATTTCTTCTTTGGTCGAACTCTCCATTGCGTATATTCCGAAAAGATGGGTTCAGGTGGAAACGGTCTCACAGATGGTGGAACTTTTCGAGGAGTTGCAATTAAGCTTTTAATATCGATACTGCAGAAAGCCTAGTATCTTTTTACGACACTTTTTTTAAAATGGAAAATACACTCTAAGTTTCAGACTTTTTTTGTAAAACTGCTACGCAAAATAAGTTTTTCATTTTGTGTTTAAAGCTCCGAAGCTTCTATACTGTCTGATATTAATATTCCATAAGTGTTTTATATTAATATTTAATGAGGTTTTGATATTTTGCTTACTTTTGAAATTGAGAGAGAACACATTAGAAAATGATTTCGTGTATCTTTCATATATACTTATCGAAACCTGTCGTAAATTTTTCATGAAATTTACGAATACGAGGCCACACAATTACACAGTCCTTGCATCCATAGTAATGGTATAGAAATTGTTAATTTATTTTGTTACGCGAATTGCATGACTCTAGTACTTGTTAGAGTTTCAAAAGTCGTAAGTGAAGTTACTTGTGACGTTTTTTTGTCGCTTTTTTTTCCACGATGTGGCTCTTTGGATTGCCGAGAGGGCGTCGTTCAATCAACAGCGAGGAATTCGATTGTCGAGTCGACAGGTTACCATGTATTGTGTACACCAGCCATTCATCGTGTTCCTGCCACGAGACTCTTTCCATCGTGTTTCAATCGTCCTTGAGAAATCATTCGAGTCCACTTTAGCTTCACAAAGAAGAATGAACGATGCAAGCCGGCGCAGCAATGTTCTCTTCTTTTTTGCATGCTCGATTTGCAGGCATCCGTTAGCTGCCGAATTGACAGGCGTTAAAGATTTTTAAAAGTTTCACTTTTTTTCCTTGTTCATTGAGGAATGGAAGCAATCGATCATGTTGACATTTTTGTCATTGTAAGGAAATTAAGGCAGGATTCTAGTTTGAAATAAATAAATAAATCATATATTTTTTGTACATTTTTCGACAGTAAATATCTTTAAGAATTTTTTCTCAGATTAGTGCAGACATGGCTAAATAATACTACGTTAATTTTTTTGTGATTTGTTCCTTGACAAAAACTTTGAGGGCATTTATTTCTAAACCTCTATTTTTACACCGCTTAGTGCTAACATTTTCGAAACTACTGAATTTCAATTGTAGTGAAATTTCAACCACATATTCTGTACATTTATAGCAACCGACAGAATGAAAATTATTTAAACATTTTGATCTCTACCATTTCTTTGGCGAAAATAAGTGAAAAAACATGCAATGCTTTTTTTCCTTTTTCGCCGCCATTTTGTTATGTTTTCATGTACGTTCAAAATTTCCATTCAGTCGGTTTCCAGTGACACATCGAACGTAAAAATTCAACATTTTTCAATTTTAGATAACGCTTTTTTGAAATTTCAATAGCAGTGCAGACCCATCTACTAATCGAAACGTTGTATTAAAATTGTGTGTTTGGGATATTAAAAGTGCCTGAAATATATAACAAATATTTGTTTTAATGTGTTTCGAGGGTACATTTATTAAGCCTAACAAACCCTGCCGTAATATCTTTATCGAAAATCTTACAAAAGATGAGTGAAACGACACTTTTTTTTCGACTTTCCAAGTAGAATCCTGCCTACCACGTTCTTACCACGAATCCAGAAACTCGTGTTTTCCGTTTTCGATGAGAAGCAGCGGAAAAAAGATACATGTAGGAACGTGTATATCGCTGTTTCGCTATCATCGATCGTTTCATCCCTTCGACGAAGTTCTCTCGTCGTTTTCGCGTGTTCGTCTTCGCATGCACGTGCATGAAAGACTCGCGGTGGAAAGTCGTAAAATTGACTGGAGAGACAAATAGGGGAGACTGGGGACACTTGAGCCCAGTTTAATTTTTCATTCATATCTAATAAAGTGATATGGTTTTTCAAAATATTTTTTCGTGAATAGCTAGAAAAACGATTCTTCTTGCCTTTTACATTATTGGATTATGAAATAAATTATGCTGTGCTGGAAAACTTGTTCCCTGTACTGGGTAGACTTGATCATCGGGAAACGAGTGTACTTTATTGTGCATAAAACATAAAATAAAATGCATTTAAAGTGCACAAATGACTTTTATTTGACTAATAACAATAATACTCAACAGACTGAAGTTGTAATTTTACTTATACTAATAATTCTCAAAAAAATCAACACAAACATTTCTTGAAGTAAACATTTAGTAACAATATTTTTTGGTTAACTATATAAACTTTCTCTTATTTTATATTTACCACAATAGGTTTCAAGTTTTATGGCACATAGTTAAACAAAATTCTTATCGTATAAATATCAATATTTGAATAATTTCGTACTTAATAATAAACATTCAGTGTCATTTTTGGTAGCTATTTGGTAGCTAATCTCTGATTTCGATAGCTAATTTACTTCGTTACCGACTTGTCCTTCATTACTTAACCCAACTGTGCTCTTCAAATTGAGTTCAGATTCATCTCTGATAGGTCTGTCAGTCACATACGATGAGAGGAACTCATCGTCAGTAATTATAGCATCATTGTATGGGAAAATTCCTGATATTCGAAATCCACTTTGAATATTTTAGGTAGTGAATCCTTTGGAAAAGCAGGCCCTAGTAACTCCGATATTTCTTAGATCGTTATGCTTTCCGTAGGATTCTGAAGCATCCAGTCTTCGCAAGCATTATTAAAGTAGCCTTTGAGTGATCCAAATACAGTCCTATCCAGTGGCTGTTGTTGGTGCGAAGTGTGGGGATGTATTGTCAATAAATAGATACTGTTTGCTTTGGCAAAATTCAAGGATTCAATGCTAATGTCACTATCATGGTTATCCATAATAATCAGCACTGTATTTTATGGTGGCTATGACTGGTGACTTATTGGTGACTCCAATGAGCATTTGCTGTAGTGGAAGTACGTACATAACGACATACTGTTTTGTATTTCTTTCATGATTTCTTAATTTTTACATCCAGAACCGTGGAATTCTATAAGTACAAGCCTTCGTTATTTAACTAAATAATAAACAAGCAAAATCAACAAATATAATACGTAATTAAGAAAAAAGTGGTCTTGAATAGAAATCGGTGAAAAACCATTTTGTCCATACGAGAATTGTGCTCAAGATGACATACTCGGGTAAGATGACACAGTGCTTATATCTGTAAATCTACACTCGCGAGCAAAAGTATGGAATCACTTATTGGAATTGATACCACGCGATCTTGAGTACTGAATAAAGAGTTAAGAATAATAAAAATGGTACCATTTGAAAGGTTAAAATGTTTACCTCAAATTGGTACCAAATTCATTTAAATCACTCTAGTATTTAAGGAGCTATCCCGGATTGTGTGAAGGAGTTAGGAAAACATAAGGATAATGGAAAAATACTGAATAAAGAAAACAACAAAAATTAATTAATAACATTTTATTTGGCCGTAAAATTAAGATTCAATATTTTGTGTTCCCCCCCTCGCCTTAACAACTGCTCGAAGACGGTTCTTCATTGACCTAATTGAAACATGCCTTTTTCCTCACTTCTTCACGTAATCCGGGATAACTTCTTAAATAATGGTGTGATTTTTATGAATTTGGTATCAATTTAAAGTTACCAGTTTAACCATTCCAATGGTACCATTTTTATTATTCTTAACTAGCTATTAAGTACTCAAGATCGCGCGGAATCAATTCCAAGTAAGTGATTCCATACTTTTGCTCGCGAGTGGATATGCGCCATAAGGGCCTCGATGACTTTTACATGTCGGCTTATAGACGGCGACAACACTAAAAACTCTAGTGACAGCCCGCTTGCATTGTTTAGATGTAGTGAGCATTGTTTTCGTTTCGTCACTCAAAAATATTTTCCCATTGAAAGAGTTTCGGCCGATGAATTCCTATCAGGTACGTTTTTAGTTGTATTGCCTACTTTGTTATGAACTGTGATTAATATAGGCTATGAATATCGAAGAATTATTTAAATAATCTCAAAGTATTAAGTCATAGGTAGCGGCAAATATTGTTGACTTCGTAGGGTAAGATGACATAGCACCCTTCGGCTTAAGATGGCATAGTGTCATCGTATCATACATAATTGGCAACATACGCAATGCTCTCCTACCTTCGATTTACTATATAACTCGTTGCAATCAAGGAACGCAGCATCTGAGTCATGAATAATTACGACTTAAATGCTGCGTGCCTTTATTGCAACGAGTTTTATAGTAAATCGAAGCCAGGGGAGCATTGGGTATGTTGCCAAATATGTAAGGGATGGTGCCACATTCTATGTGCTGGCGTTTCAGCAAGAAATAAGGTGTTCAAATGCAAATTATGCACTGAGAACTGATATATGTTAACTTAGACTGACTTCAGTCATCTTAGCAACTTCGACGTGATCGGTGTTTTTGTTATTGCATTTCAGTTTTGTTATTTAGTTGAGCGTTAAAATACTTTTGTATGCTTTGTAAATAAACGTTTTTAATGTGTACCCTTTGATTTTTTTTATCACCCTTGAATAAGTAAATATTTCCAAACTAAAAGTATGTCACCTTGAGCACAATTCCCCTACTATACGGATAAAATGGCATATTTTAGTAGTACATACCATAAATGTAGAAATGTAGTGCAAATCAACTTGTTCTTATTTTGGGCGAAGTTGCACACTCTTCTTCAGCCCAAAGAAAATCATTCATGCAACGCAGCCCGTTTTCACCAGGTGTTGAGTGCAAAAAAAAGATCTTTATAATGAATGCACGCATAATCATAATTGTCGTTTCAAGTCTTGGTCTCAAAAGGTAGGTCAGTATCAGAACAAAAAACATTCTTTATAACCTGTCCTCACATTTTTTTGGGTCAATTTATGTAAGCATCCCTTTTTTTCACTGAATATCCACATGTCGTTTTATCCACAGCATATCTGTGCCATTTTGTCCACATGTGGCTTTAAATTTCTAAAAACCCAAAATTAATAGATCATCAAAAAATGTTATCATATATAAAACAGGATATTCAAGGCTGAGGAATAAAATATTCAAGGTTAAGGAATAAAAATAATATGTAACAATACGGTTATGTATTGGTACGGTTACAATGTGTACGGTTACAATATATGTAACAATAACATGTAACAATACAGTTTAAAAGAAAATTACCTACCGATACTTAAATTACTGGTTGCAGCGAAAGGAAACTGTTAACGGCCTAAAATCTGTTGATACTGACGGAGTAAAAATGGATGTTCTTACAATGACATTATTTTGACAGTTTATTAATAGACAATCAAGGCACCCCCTAAGAGGGCTAAAATAACGATAAAATCCTCTCGATTTCAAAACAGCGGGTGTGTCGTTTTACCTGTATATGTCATTATGTACGTACTTCCGACATTTCTTAAAATGTTTTAAAAAATGTACGAAATGTTCATCGTCGATGTACAACAAACCGCTAATATGCCTTCCCCGCTCTATTTTCGAGCCAAACACCCCATACGCCTTTTCCCATATACGTACGTATTTAGTCCCAACAACAAGCTGGTCTCAATGTGGACGTGGTGATAAATGTTTGAGTGCCCCTCGCTTTTCGTGAAAACTCCCGATCTCGTATTTCCGTTTTACTTCGCACCTCGTGCTGATAAGGGTGGGCTATTAAAGTTTGGTTTGGTACTCGGAGTTGAAGTCGCGCGGAAGTTGAAGCACCCATTACATTCCTTTTAATGAGTAATTTTCGCGAAGGAGTCTGCATCTTCCTTATTCGAGAGTGCGTGCTGCGTCTATTCAACCAGAAGAGCTTGGTTGAGAAAAGCTTCTCAGTGCTTCGAGATCCTATCAACCGGACGGTGCTCGTAATAAAGCTCGAGTAGCCTTAACGGCCTTCTGAAGAAGCGCCCTCGGGATTACTGCAAGAAACAATGCTGCTAATCACTGCTATCGCGATTCGTGTCTTTATGCTCTGCGTAAACGCGACAACATCGGCATTCTGGAAATTTGAATTACATCCCGTAATTTTAGAGTCGAGGATTGTGAAGTCCGTTTGTGTCACGTCCTGAGGGGACGTGGGCATATATTTATCGCGGTTCCCTCTTTTTAGCCTACGCCTAGCGCAATAGCTCGGGATGAGGGTGCAAGAAGGGGA
>JAPYZJ010004604.1:0-13267 GCA_030522765.1 Ophioninae sp. B BG-2022a
AAGGACATGTTAATTTAAAAAATGAGAAAAAAATATTTATCAAAATCATACTTGTAATTGACTATTCTGGTTACAATCTTTGGTAACTAAATTATGATTGGAAACTTGAAAAACTAAAAAAAAACTTCTTCTTTACTTTAATACCCTTTTTTTTTTAATTTCGCCCATTATCCGTTTTGCCCACCCATAGCGGGCAAAATGAATACCCTAAATTCAAAATAAAAACCGGGAGACGAAAACTTAAGACGGCAATGTTATTTGCACGTCAAATTACAACAAACTAACTTAAAAATTGTAAAACAGGGATAGCCCTAAACACAATAAAATAAACTGATTGTAGTTACGGCTGTTTTATCACAATTTTTTAACGAAAATCCTTTCCGCGCTCGTAAAAACTTGTTTATTAGTCGCGCAGTCGACGCGTGCACTGTCCCGTAGCCGTCTATGTTTAACGCGTCTAGTACAACAATACCTGTCTCTTTCCATCAATCATGCGGTGAACTAGAGTAGGTATTCTTTATGC
Organism: Ophioninae sp. B BG-2022a; assembly: GCA_030522765.1. Classification (NCBI taxonomy): domain Eukaryota; kingdom Metazoa; phylum Arthropoda; class Insecta; order Hymenoptera; family Ichneumonidae; species Ophioninae sp. B BG-2022a. The sequence goes on from JAPYZJ010004604.1 coordinate 524, forward strand.
CCGTCCTCTCCTTCTTGCCCGTCCGTCCCCTAAACATATCCCGAGAACAATAATAATTATTATTATTGCTGTACGATTACCGACGATTTTGCACAACAAATAAACAATATTTCATTCAATGTCGAATTTATACATTAATATATATGTGCAAATATATTATAATATTATAATTCAATAATATCTGGCAAATCAGAAATAACAAAGAATATATAACAAATGAATAATAAATAATAAGTGATAATTTTTTTTATTGTTGTTGTTCCATCCCGTACACCTTTCGGTTTTTACGGTCCCCTCCTCTACTCTCTGTTTCTTCCTGTTTTTCTCCCCACCTTGTTTCCTCCTGATTTCCCCCACCTTGTTTTTCATCCTATTCCCACACCTTGTTTTTTCCTCCTATTCCCCCACCTTGATTCCTCCTGGCCCCTCCCTTGCGGCCGCAGCCGACTTACCCCCCCCCCCTCTGTACCGTATTCACCGTGCCATTTCTGGCACGGGCATAGGGAAACTGCGGAAAATCCATGCCAGTACAGCCGGTCCCAAGTTCACCTCCCGGTAGCGGAACGAGTTCCATCGAAAAATTTCGAAGAAAAAATTTCGACCGCTACCGGGATTTGAACCCGGGACCTCCCGATCCGCTGGCCGCTAGTCGCGCCTTAGCCCGCACGGCCAACGGATCAGTTTTATAATATGTGATATAAAACATAATTATATAATGATAATGTAAATATAATATTAAATATAAACATGTTCTAACAAAGTTTGAAAAAAGTAAGCGAAGTATCTGATCAAAACTTATAAATCTTCCGAATAGGTAATAATTCTTCGTCAAAACACTAAGCAATAACGCACAAAACTACGCGAGACTATATCTGGCAGTAATTGGAGATCAACGAGACTTTGAGATCGACTTTATCAACAAATCACTATCGATCAATTTTGTACAGAAATATTTGACCGTCTCTTCAAGAAAATGATGAATCAAAACGCGTACCTATGCATGTCCATAATTCAACCAGCGCCGAAGATAACCTCAAAGTTTTTAATGATCATCAAGTCGAAACGAACTCCGCACGCGAATGAATTTTCATTTCATTTTTTTTTTAATAAAAAGAAAATACAAAAATCAGACAACGCGTCTATTTTGATTATCCAAAATAATCTCCATTCAAGATTGTGGGCTGCCGTAAACGACCCGACAGCCCCAAGGTGTGGGCTGCCGTAAACCCAAACAAACCTAAACAAGGAGAGTGCGCACGCTTACCCCGAAAGGCTCTATGCACGTGACATTAAGGCTACATCAGCATCCCACCGAGCCCTTCAAAGTGAAGGAAGGAAAATTCGTTCCCGCTGTAGAATCCAAGGCAGGAGTTAATTTTCCCTCAAATTCGATACACTTGGATACACCTTCATCCCTCGGTATCGTGAGAAGCTGCAGAGTTGAAATAAGCTGAAAATTTCAACTCGGATTTATCGAAGTGAAAAAACATCGATAAGTCCTCCATCTCACTGACGAGAAATGAGGAGTAATAAAATATTACCTTCTTGAAATAATTTAAAGACCGAAGTGGTCCACGTACCGATATAATCTAATTTATTCGTTCTACCAATTAATTTCTCCAATCTTCTCTTGCGTTCCTTCATTCATTAGTGACGACATCAAACCTCCAATGATTCCACACTGAAATCTAACAGTCACCCCCAGAACATTTCTCATCACCAATATGGAGGAAAATGGTTACTTTATTCAGCATGAATTATTTCGAAAATTTATGAATGCACCGGTTCACTCGATCGCCGATGATAACGTCTTGTCGATGCGAGGTCGTTGTAGCGGAATATGTGAGAAACGCTTGATAAATATAGCCAGTCATCCGTCTTCAGCGATCCCCGAAGGCTAGAGTTTGCCAGAGCGCTTTCTCGCGACGCCCGATATCTAAAAATAAGTGGATTCCCTCTCGCGTCATTGTGAATAAATTACGATAAAAGTCAGATCTCCTTTGTTCAAAATACGCCCGCGATACCTGTCTCATTACTTTCTCATCCATCTCTTGCCTTAGCGTTTCATACCTGTCTAGTACATTGATCTCCATTTGCCTGTGACTAATAATAATGTTTTCTTTCTTTTTCTACGTTGACGTTTCGAGTTTTCTCTCTCTCGCACTCTTTCTCTTCGCTCGATTATTTTTCACGGTATTGTTTGTCCGAGTTGACATAATCTCTATTATGTGGTGCATACAGTTCATATAACCTAGGTTGTCTTACTTTTTATAGCGTATATTATATTTCCCACAATTTGTATATTTTATGTTATCTATGATTTATTTAGGTAATATTATATATATTTTTTAAATTATCTTTATTATCTCAGGTTATTTGAATTTTACGATGTTTTTCCTTCTTTGGTTTACATAGTTTACTTGATTTTTCTTGATTTTCCGCATTAATTATTATTTCGTAATGCAGTGGAATTATTTTGTATATTCATTGTATGGCCCCTCAATTGTATTTGTACTCTGTATCTACCATGTGTTCGGCTTTGCATTTCGATTTACTTCTTGCCCTATAGTTGTTATACCAGGGCATAATAAACGCTATCACATTAATAAATAAATAAATAAATAAATAAATCTTTTTCTTTCTCTCTTTCTCTTTTTCCGAAAAAGAAATATTTCTATATCTTGTTATAGAATATGAATATGTATATATATATTTTTATATTTTTTACATTATATACAGGGTGTCCGGTAATGAATGGATGACCTTGAAATGCCTTATAGTATAATTTATAACCGTTCAGAAAAAAATACGAGAAAAAAAATATCATAAGTAGTACCTAAGTTATGATTTTTTTAGAGTCTAATTTTTTACCTTCTTTCACTTCCACGTGAAAAGTGAGTGTGTATAATAATAAAACAACAAAAAAACCGATGGAATCCATTCATTTCTGATCGTAGTGTTCATAAAAGTGAAATAAGGTAAAAAAATTAGACTTTTAAAAAAATCATTACTACTCATGATTTTTTTTTCGTATTTTTTTCTGAACGGTTATAAATTATACTATAAGACATTTCAAGGTTATTCATCCATTACCGGACACCCTGTATATATATAAACATATATATATACACACATTATATACAAAATATTTGTTTAATATTTTGCATACGATATTCTTGCACGATCTGCTTCTGTAATTTTTTCCCAACAGTATTTATCTAGATCGTTACAAGAATAAATAAACCAATTAATCAATCTCTTTCTTTTTCTTTACTTTTCTCTCTCGCTCCCTGTCTCTCACACACACATTGACAGAGGAGACAGCTTGCTCTTTGCATTCCCTGCCAGCAGATGGTCTTGAACATTCGAAGGAGACCCCTGGAAAGAATATTTCTCGCAGCAAACGTCTCGCTCCAAGGTTTTACACTTCTCTCCGTTGGCACGCCCTTTGATGCCGCGCGAGCGCGCTATGCTCACTTTGACTTTTCAATGTAATTGCAAAGGGTGCCTTCGACGTACACAAGCTCCGATCTCGCCGATACGCAATTGGCGTTTCTCCAGAATTGCAAAAGTATCAAGCCTGAAAGTATTCTCGAAATGGCGATGAAAAATTGTTGAAAAAAAGTGAACGGTTAAATTGTTACCTCTTTGAGTTTTGTCTCGCCTGTTTTATCGCCTTTTTTCAAACGTATTAACAGGTGGATATAAAAAAATTCGCGAAATGATTAATAAGTATTATTGATAATGTGATGGAAGGGAGTTTTTCTTAATCATTTGTCCTCGATAAAATAATAATACAAGGATTATTTGTATCATAGAAAATATTGGCATCATCAAGATTTAGGATCGGCCGATAATTGGAAGACTCAATGTAAATTGAGTTTTTGGGTAATTATTGATAACAATAAAATGATCCGAACGTATTAATTGAATTGAAAAACTGAGATATTTTCTTGTCGGACAGTTGGAACGATATACAGTCACTGATAAAACCTCAGTCAAGCATGTACCAATACCTTCGAATTTAAATTCAATTATTTAAAAAAATGAAAAATTAACATTTTTGACTGCTGATTCTTCATCAAATAACTTATTTGTAATGCTAAACTTATACGACACGATATAGACTTGTAAATCTACCTCTCCCATTTGGACCAACTTTCTGCCAGACCATAATCTCTGGATACGATAATTCGTTCTGATTAAGGTTTTGCAGAATTGAATTTGTAGGAACGAATTATTTCCAGCCACGATGGATGTTCGCTTTGCCTCGTTTAACGAAATAACTTTTTCAGTTTCGGTCGATTTCCAGTTTGGTTCTATCAAAACGGAAAATGAGGCAAAATGTTGTTTATCGAATTGCAGTCATTATAGTCGTTCTCTTTCATATCACGTCACAGTTAACCGAAGAACTAAGAGTCTCCAGCTACAGTAATCTATATTTTGGAGGAATACGTGAATCTCGTTGCAGCAATTAGGCAAACTTCTCGGCTGACAGTTACGACGCGCGTTGTAAATGATTTTCCATCATCTAATGGGGATATAAAACTACCTTGGCGACCCAAAAATTGTTCTAAAATTATTTAAAAAGAATCATTTTAAAGAGAAAAGCAAAATTATTGGAAAATCGGTTGGACAGTAATTCTTGTGTACATTTACAAAGTTACGTCTCAAATTTTATGAAAAATACAAATAATTAAATGAGTTATAAAAAATATGGCAAAATATGGCCGTTTGAACGTGAGGGACTCAACGTTGCACTTGATTTTGTTATTAGATCAATCTGAGAATAGAAATACTTTTTTAATAATCCATATTATTGTCAAAAACTTAAAAGCTTGTTTTTTATGGGGTTTCGACCATCAGGAAAGAATTCTTCACTCTTTTTCGATTTTTCGATGACAAATGGTACGAATATTATTAACAACTAACGATAACAAACATACGATCAAACTTTTTACCGGATCCAGTAATAGTTTCATTGTATGACGAAAAATTGTGTAGAAAATACAAAATAAAACATACCCAAAGTTTCTAAGCTTTGACCTTCTACTCGCCATTTTCACAGCCCAAGTCTAACCTTCCCGTTCCCATCAATGTGCCACACCGTCATTTTTAATTTTCATCGTATTCGGACGTTACCACCCCCCGACCAATCGATCAAAAAATCACCAGAAAAAAAACCTAATACAGCTACCAATTTGTCCCGTTAAAAGGGATGATTTTATTTCTTCGGGCTTTCGCTCAAGCGTTAAAATCAGAATGCACGAAAGTGGTACGAGAGCTAGTCAAAATTCGCTACTCGAAGCTACAAAGCAACCGGAGAGGTTGCTTTCTGGATAAAAGCTCGTACACTTTATATACATTCACAGACGGACGGAGTACGAGTGTACGTACGTCGTTTCAACGAAGAGACATTGAGAAGCGTCGAAGATCGTGAGAAGTGAAGTAGTTCCGTATTTGTCAGACGCCCGATGGCCTCTCCCCTGGTTTTCTCACATAACCCCCCTCAGCCTCTACGTGTGCATTCGTATATGTCTTGGATTGGCACTACAGTTGCTTTCTCTCTCTTTCTCTTTCTCTATCCCTCCCCCTTCCCGTCTCTCCTCCACTCTTGGTTTCGAGTGAATACAAACCTGTGTCTGGGGCTACACTCTCCACCGTTTCTTCTTAAGTCTTTCGTCCGTCTTGGTCTCGATCTCACGGCTGGTGTATATGAATGCGACTCGACACACGTATTTCAACCTCTGTACCCTCTTTTCACTTGGTAAACGGTGATGTCGTGAGAGTGGTGTCAATGGGCAGGGGGCGAAAGGAAACGCGCATCGCCCATTCAGGAACTGTCGAACCGAGTACCTGTACACCCCACCCTATCACTACCACCTACCTCCACGTACACGTGTCAAACTACCATACGTATCTACCGTGTGCATGTTACTTTTAAAGTCCGTGATGCATAGGTCCTTCGGTTACGACCTGCCGCCAGGATATTTCGCGTAGGTATACCGTTTCGACCTTTTTTTAAAACCCTACAACTCTCCGCTCCGTATACCACTCCCGTAGTCTCGTGGCATATTTTATGGTCTGGGCTTCGATACATGGGTGCTACTTTTGTACTCTTTGGAATCGAAAATTTCAACCCGTTTTCGAGGACACCTCGTTTTGGCTTACTCGCCGTTGAATTCTTGGTGTTCATCTTGTTGTTTTGGTGGAATGGAATTTGCAGCATGTCTAATGTTTGGTGCGATAACAATTCTTCCATGTCTAATTATATTCATTCAAGAATTCGAACATGTCTAATTCTATTCTTTCACGAATTCGAGCATGTGTAATTGTAGACATTCAAGAATTCGAACATGTTTAATTGTATTTCGCGCCTCTTCCTCGAGATCAACTGTGTAGTATCCCCACTCCCTACCGATGCTGCCACATTTTTATATATTATGTCTCAAAAACAAACAGGGATAACGTCCCTGGATACGTGCTTCAATCGTTCATTCTTTCGCTTTGTGCCGATGAGCCACATCAAGTGAAGTTCTATCATAATTGTCTGAGCGCCTCTTCCCAGGTGATCAACCCCGCCCTTAAATTTACCCTATCTCGAGATGAAAACCTTGAGATCCAATTACAATTGTTACGGCGCTATCCCTGTTTTGTTTTTTTAGATAAGATATATAAAAATGTGGCAGCATCGGTAGGGAGTGGAGGTACTACACAGTTGATCATCTCGGAAGAGGCGCTCATACAATTATGATAGAACTTCACTTGGTACGATCGTTTAATCATATAATGCTATTCATTCAAGTATTGGAACATGTGTAATTTATTCATTCAAGAATTCGAACATTTCTAATTATATTCATTCAAGGATTCGAACATATGTAATTCTATTCATTCAAGAATTCGAACGTGTCTAAATATATTCATTCAAGGATTAAAACATGTTTAATTATATTCATTTAAGGACTCAAACATGTGTACTTCTATTTATTCAAGAATTTGAACATGTCTAATTTTATTCAGTCAAGAATTCGAACATGTCTGAAGTCTAATGCAACAAGAATTCTACCGTGTCCAATGTTCAGTGCAACAAAAAATGTAACATGTCTAAAGTTTAGTGCATCAGGTCTTAAATATAGTGCATCAAAAATTCTATCATGTATAATATTTGAAGCTCCAAGAATTTCACCACGTCCAAAGTTTAGTGCAACGAGAATTCTGCAATTAAATTAAGTCGTGCTTGAAGTCCCTGTAGCTTTAGTTCCTCCTTTAATTCAACCAGACGCGAGCACGAGGCTGTTTGAATAAACATTTGATCAGTATCGGCCACCGACAAACTTTCCTCAACCGGAACCGGTTCGGAATATCTTTTTGACCTATGCATGCATTGCGGAGAACGTAAGATGTTGCGGCAATTTTTTCCTTCTTTTAATGCGTTTACGAAGAGGCTCAGCGATTCCTGAACGCGAGAGGAAAACGAGAGAAGTTGAAAGTACGGTGTTAGGATCTTTTATGTTTTCTGATAGAAAAGTACGGTGAAAGACTTTCACCGGGTCTTCTCGGAGGTTTGAGGGTCATGCCTGTAGAAACTTATATCGCGTCGAGGGAAAGCCTTCCACGGAAAAAAAATACATTAAACCCAAACAAACGTACCAATATTTTAAAAAAATCAATCAGGTGTAACAAGCAAAACGACGTTTCGACGAACCCGAGGATCATCAATAATGCATATCAAATAGTAAACACGAATTATTCATCGAATCAGTTTATCGGACACGAGAATTCACTTATTGGAAAAGTAATAGAAAATTACGAAATTTGACAGTTGATATCCTCCACATTTTCCAAGCTTTCAAGCAACCCTTCGAAAAGGGAATTTATTTTTCATTGACGGTTTTTCATTCGATGTAAATCGTAGATGAGCCCGATCCAAATGCGACAAGCTCATTCCAAACCCTGCTCCTTCTTCTTTCTCGACTTTTTTTTTTCTTCTTCTGTGACCGAGCAAAAGTAGCTTCAACGCTCGGGGAACGGGAACAGGCCCTTTCCTACAGTCTATTATCAAACCGTTCGATCGCACAAAGGGCAAAGTACAATTTAAATATAAAATCTTTCTCGTGACCCCAGTCCCCCGAGTGCCACTGAACGAATCAGCACGTTCAACAATTATTCATTTCCAGCTTTACCCTTCAAAACTCAGACCCTGATACTCGCCGAATTCGTTGATATTCGTGATGGAAAAAAATTATATATATTTACGAAATCTTATTTCGTCTGCAAAATTCCTCAAGTTTTCTAGAGAGAGAGAGAGAGAGAGAGAGAGAGAGGGAGAGAAAGAGAGGGTCTCTCGTGACTCCGGCAACCTCGAGATCGCAAAAGATCAGATAGGTCAACGATAAACCGAGTATAACGTTGACCAGATTGTATGATATATACCATCGAGCTTTCGAGAACCCCGCTTATATCCGGCCTGACCAAAACTCGCTTGTGCTACTTCGAGACCGCGCGATCCTCGCGAGCCGCTGGAACAGCCATACCAAAGAGAGGGACAGATAGACACGAAGGGTTGAGCCTGCCAAAACTTTCTCCAGCATCGCTATTCCCACTCCCTCTAACGTCTCGTTTACTAACCGCAAAAGTATATTTCTCCCTCTGTGTATAGTTTAACGGTTAGGCCAGAGAGTTAAAAATGTGAGCATATTTCTGACATTTTTTAGCAGTGCGACTGTAACATGGATTGGAATTCTACTTGGAATTACAATTCATTTTGGGAAATGTATATTTTGAAAACCTTCTATTTGGGGAAATTTGTATTTTGGATATTTTCGATGTTGAAAATTAAAAATTTTGGAAATTTTATATTATGGAAATTTTATATTTTGAAAATTCTATATTTTGGAAAATGTATATTATGAAAATTTTATTTTTTGGAAAATTTATGTGGAAAATGTACTGAAATTCGACATGATTTTTATTATTTTATAGGTTTTTATAAAAATTTGTCCAAAAAATCACCGTCGAAATGAATGTTCCGTTTTGATAACCAATTGGAAGCTGACTTTTTCGTGAACAATCCAAGAGTGGAATCGTAGTAATTTTAATCTAGATCAAGAAACCAAATATTTTCGTCAATGCGTAATAACAGCCAAGTATGGTCTTTTTTTAAAAACATGAGTTTTGACCAAAATGATGGATTTTCGAAATAAATCGTGAATATTTGAATCAGAAAATTGTTTACGACAAAATAGCTGTTGTATTGAATGAAAAAATCGTAAGTGCGTCTGTGGACAATACAGTTTTGGGTTTTTGGTTGATTTCTTCCATAGTTCGGTGAACATTTGTTTGAGTTTCCGGGGACCAAAAAATGTGCTTTCGAGAAAACCACGTTCAACCAGTTAAAAAAGTTGTAGTAATATGTAATCCTGGAATATTCTTATATACCCCCAATGTGCAATGCCAACGTAATCGGCCTTCTCTGTTTGTTCTTTGAATACTCTGAAGCTGCTTGTGCCTTTTTTGCAGCTTTAGGCCGCGATTGTTCGGAAAGCTTGATGCGCTGCGCGTCCGCGTTCAGACACAGATTACAACAATGCGGGCCAATGCCCGTATCGTCCATTATTATTACAATTACCGGACTGGCATATCATAGTTAGTTGAACTACTCCAGAATTATGAAAAACTCGATCGTGTCCATCGCAATCTTCGTATTTATTTGGATTGGCCTCGAGCTTTAGAAACGATGCAAATGTCCATAAAAGTCTTCGAATTTGTTTGGGTTAGGCGCAGAATTTTGGAAACCATAAAAATGTCCATAAAAACCTTCGAATTTGTTTGGGTTGGCCCCGAACTTTGTAAACGATGAAAATGCCCATAAAAGTCTTCGAATTTGTTTGGGTTAAGCCCAGAATTTTGGAAACCATGAAAAAGTCTATATAAATCTTCGGATTTATTTGGGTTGGCCCCGAACTTTGCGAACAATGAAAATGCCCATAAAAGTCTTCGAATTTGTTTGGGTTAGGCCCAGAATTTTGAAAACCATGAAAATGTCCATAAAAATCTTCGAATTTGTTTTGGCTTGCCAGAACTTTAGAAGCTATGTAAATGTCCCTAAAGATGTTCAAAGTTGTTTGGGTTAAAGCATTCTAGAAAAAAAGGGTAAGGATTTTTGTTCGCTTTTGATTCGATCTCGGGGCGTAGCACACTTTCGGGTCCTGGTACACCTGTGCTGCTTTTCTACTCTTCATTCTCGTGGATGCTCCTGCTCTCCTGGGTGCATGTCTGCGCTTTCTCTTCCTCTTTGCTTTTCTTTTCTCTCTCTCTCTCCCTCTCTCAGTCGCTATTTCTCAGCGAGAGGTTGGAAATTCCGCGGCCTCCAACGAGCGGACCGTGAGCGGAGCTTTGGGGAAACAGCGGTGTGCGCGCGTTTGAAAATCGATAGGAGGGCACCCGGTAAAGTCGGGTCCTCTCTCTCTTTGCAACCCCCATATAGGCAACGTATACGTGGATGTGTGGAAGCTTTTCTCTCTCGCTTCCACTTTCATTGGTTGAATCGGTGTATGCCTTTCTGGGTTTGTATACTTGTGGCTGTACTTGAGCTCATACCAGTGTACGCGAGCATATTCTACGCGCGTTCACAAATATGTGTGTACACGTCGGATCGAAATAACGAAAAGGGCGCAATTGAGCCAAACATGGAAGGCAAAAGGGACTCGTTGGAGACCTTCCGATTGTCACCTGTGACCACCGTACGTACGGGATATTCCACGGGCAGTGGAACGGTTTCTGCGGCCAGAGGTCAACGATTTTGATGCCCTCCTGGTATTTACTTACTTGTTATAATATACACAGCCAATTAACTGCGACTCTCAATTACAATGGGCACCGAATTGGTCGTTAGTGTCGTTTCGCTGGACATTCCGTTATGTCCTTTCGTCTCAAGTTCATGGCTGGGATATTCCGAATTTCCGTCAAGAGGGGATCCCTTTGTTTGGGCTTAAGTTGACACCAACTGTGTTTTTTTTCTCTTCATCGTATTCCAACGACTTGAACCAACTTGAAATTTCGTCTGGTTGAGCTTGAGCAGTCCGAGAAATCGATGTAGGTTTTCGAAAGGCAATTTTTTTAGTGGACAACTAGGCTTTTGTTTCAATTGACATTGTTGGGGACCCGGTGATTTTTTTTTTTTTTTTTTTTGAGGTAGATGGCTGGCAATAACAAAAAGCATAGCTGGAGGTCTTTCAACGAGTACGAAGGAATAACGATGGCCTTGGCCAAATGTTGTTTTCTAGGGATTTTTTTTTTTCTACCATTATACAAACTATCTTTGATCAGCATGATTGATTGATTCAGTCGAGTGTACTAAAGGATCCAAGCTTGATGTCAAATTTTCTACTTCTAGCTGGGGTAGTTTGGATCGAATGATCAATCTCGAGCAGTCTGGAAAACTACCAAATGATTGGGAAGTGCTTCGAAGGTCATTGGTGATGAGCTTAAGATCAGTGATGTTCTGCATTTTAAGATACTTGACACGTGGGCTGATGGGAATTATAGAAGGCGATATCTGAAAGTTTTGATTGCCACGATAATACAGGAATACCAATTAGATTTTGGAAAGGCGCATTTCCAAAATCTAGAATAGGAAACTCTTCGCTTCCCTATTCTATCTTCGCTTCTTATTCTACCGGTTCAGGCAGTTCGATTTTTAATCCGGATACGGGAAAATCAAAGTTTAGGAATGATGATATCATTCCACGATGCTTGTCAATTTTCTCCAATCTCGAGCTATACTTGACGGAAATGTGCGGCAAAAAATCTCCAATATTCTTCATTGTTTTTTTATTGATTTTGCTTTTCCAATATTTTCATTGCAACCGGATGGGAAATGAATTGACACGTGCACCCGTTGCGAAGTACGGCTTTTGATTACCCACTCTTAATGAAAATTCGAAGGAAACGAAAAATCCTTATTGATTTTTCATTTTTATAACCAAAATCGACCTCCTTACATAAGTAGATTGTAAATTGATAAGTAACCCAAAAAAGATTCCACTGATATTTCGGAACATCTGTACTACAGTTTATCCTCGAATCCTATTTCGTCTCTTTTCGCAATGAATTGAGAGCAATCAAGCCGAAAATAATGCATGCTCGATGCGAGGAACATACTTTTTTCTGCCATCAACTCTCTTTTAGAGAATAATATTTAAAAAAATAGATAAAAAGACGAATAAAAATAAAAGAACGAAATAGATAAACGTGAACCTTTAGCGATCAAATGACGCCGCATCACTGATACGACCATTAACTGTCAATTCTCTTTTGCGAAATATACAGCTTCGTCGCGTTTACAGCAGCAAATAATTGGCATTTCTATCGACTCTCTGTCAATTAATCAGAAAGTGAATCGCGTATCGGATTCAATTTTCATTTTTTTTTTTATTTCATGCAAATTTCATTTTTAATTCAATTTCAATTTTAATTCAGATTTTATTTTTAACGCAAATTTAATTTTTAATACAAAGGAGATGGATCACAATCCATACAAAATTACCCCACGTCCTATAACAAAGTGGTGTATCTCAAAAAAAAGATAATAATGTATAAAAAAATATAGCATACTCCCTAACTTCATGTTTTTACACATTTATATGGAAAAATCGCTTTAAAAATAGTTCAGGCGCTGTTATGAATAATTCGTTTGTATGAGTATTTATGGACCGATTAAAAAAATTATTTTTTATTTGA
>JAPYZJ010004605.1:0-13262 GCA_030522765.1 Ophioninae sp. B BG-2022a
CATAATCGCTTGCTAGACTTTGAAAAATGGTGATCCTGAAATTTAGAGATTAGATGTTCGTAGAGGTTACTATTAGCTTCAGTTTCGTTTGTTGAACAATTTTTTACGATTTTTTTTTCGCCGAGAAATTTGATTTTTCGTCCGGATAGAAAAATTATTGGATGCCTAATACTTTTGGCCAAGGCTGTATATGTCTTCCATTAAATATTTCGGCGAAGTAAACGCGTCGTAGATTCATTTTCGTTCGTATTTCATCAATGAATCATTTTTTTTCGTTTCTCCAAAGAGACCAAAAAAACGAGTGAAAAAAGTTTCAGAAAATTGTGACGATCTTTATAAAACTAGAGAACTGAGTGATGCGTTTTTTGACATGGCAGATAGCGTAGATAAAAACTCAGCAAATTATTCGTTTTTTCCTGACGACGAAAAATAAATGTGTCGTGCTGATTTTTATTTTTTTAAAAACTCGTTCTATTCTATTAAATCAATTTCGACTGAAAATTCAAAAATATACTTTTACACAATTTAAAAAATTTACGCAATGCAAAAAACCGTCATTTTATTGTTTAAAACGAAATTTCCCTTCCCAACTTCTAGATTATGGTATCGACAAATCCAATTACGACAAAATGCTGTATATTTCGACAAGCTTATTTACGAAGTCCCCGAAATTATAGTTTTGAAAAAACGCGATCGTAGGAATACAAAAAAGCTTTTAACAGCTGAGCAAAAGTTTGTCGTGCGAAAAATCGTTGAACGAAGGTTTTCGTTCGCGACGTTATAACCGGAATGTCTGCGTAGTTCGTGCTGAGACACCATGATATTGAAACTATTTCCAGCTAGAAACGCCAAAATGTAAAGGGCTAATATATTTATATGTAGGAAAGTAGAGTCCACTCAGGGAACGTTCTATCGATGGTTTGAGGCTGCTCGGTTGCCACGGGCAGCGATGCAAATTATTATTTTCTTCATGGTGAGGGTGGACCTACTTCACGGTACATTACCACTGACGGATTGATGAACGATGGAAGGGCGTAAAATCTAGCCTAGTACGTACTCTGGTGGTTCCTCGAGGCAAGGGTCGCAATATAGAGTGAAATAATACAGGAGGACCTCCATCGCATTAATCCTCGTAATGCTCTATTCCTTTCGTGGTAAACAGCAATTACCTTTCAATTATGAAACGTTCTACAACCTGAGTAATTCTGGGTCCCAATACATCATCGATCAATTTTGTATAAAAAATTTCGTGGTAAACGTATTCAAAACGTTTAATTACACAATTATTTTATTTATAATAGCTGACCCGTCACGCGTTGCTGCGATTTTAAAAAGAATATAATTTTAAGAAAACTCCATATGAGAAATGATATTTCAATCAGTTTTATCGAAATCAAATTTATTTCGATTTTTTTTCTCGATTCTTTTTATTCGTTCGAATGATTGTGGATAAACAATATTTCTTGTTTTTTCTTTTGGTGCGTTCACGAACAAAGAAAAACGGTTTTCCAACGCGTGAGCAGGCCACGTATAGTTGTCCATTATAAATGAAATAAACAATTAAATAAATTAGCACTGATGCGCACCACCTATCGGACAACAGTATTACTATGTCAGAAACCTTTTATATATAGATAGCACACGGGCCAATAACATGTTTAACTGTAAAATATTAGCCCCACTGTTAAAATTTCTGGTCAGAAACCTTCAGAAACCCGGATCAACGCCTGAATTGTTATTAATTTTTAAAGGCAGCCAATCAGGCGCGCCTCTTCAGCGGGCTTAGCCTCAAAATAATTATTATATTTAGACGTTTAGTGTTAGATCGCAGGGCCATTGTCGATGTATTTTTATACCTTGAAGACAAACCCACCATTTCATTCGTCTTGAACTCTCCATTTCTAGGGATAAATATCGAAAAAATATTCTAGAAAGGTTTTTCCCATTTTCCCAGTGGAATTTTGCACTTTCGGCAAAATTTCGGGCATATTCGTAATCAGCGAAAAATTTCCGATTAAATAGAGTTTTTTAAAAGTCTAAAAACGAAAAAAAAAATTTTTCGTCTTTCCTGGCCACTTTTCCAGAATCTCAGAAATCACGATATTTCAAAAGGTCGTAGAGTAGGCTTCTACTATGCGATGGAGATTTATTAGGTATGTTTGGAAAAGGTTTTTGCCTGACTTAAATAATGGCGTTGGAATCGTATCGATATCTCTTATAGTTTTCCCGGAAAGTCCACTTGAAAAACCGCAAAAAAAGAGGCAAAGGGGTATGTATGGAAGAATTGGCAAAAATCGATGGTCCTACTTCGAAATTCTGCCAAAAATCGAAAAATCATCGGATTTGAATTTTCAAAAAAGCATTTTGAAGAGAAAATTATAAGGAAGAGATTGAGCACAGAGTGGAGTGCCAAATCCTAAAGGAAAAAAAGTTATCGATGATTCAGTGAAAAAACTGTTTTGCGCCAAAAATCGAAAAAAAATGTTGGATTTTTAATATTTTTTTTAATAGTCCATTTCGATGTAATTTTATCCCCTGAGCACGAATCTGCCATTTATTTCCCCAAAAATCCAAAATTTTCATGAAAAAATCGTAAAAAACTTCTGAAAACACGATTTTTTTGCTGTCAGAGCTGAAAATTTTGGGTTTTGGGGGAAATGAATGGTAGATTCGTGCTCACACGATTAAATTACATCGAAATGGATCATCAAAAAAAATATTAAAAATCCAACATTTTTTTGGATTTTAGGACAAAAAAAGTTTTCTCACTCAATCATCGATAACTTTTTTTCCTTTAGGATTTGGAACTCCAGTCTGTGCTCAATCTCTTCGTTATGATTTTCTCTTCAAAATGCTTTTTTAATCATTGAAATCCAATGATTTTTCGATTTTTGGCAGAATTTCAAAGTTGGACCATCGATTTTTGCCAATTTTTCCATACATACCCCTTTGCCTCCTATTTTGCCATTTTTCAAGTGAACTTTTCGGGAAAACTATAAGAGATATCGATACGATTCCAACGCCATTATTTAAGTCAGGCAAAAACCTTTTCTAAACGCACCAAATAAACCTCCATCGCATAGAAGAAGCCTACTCTACGACCTTTTGAAATATCGTGATTTCTGAGATTCTGAAAAAGTGGCCAGGAAAGACGAAAATTTTTTTTTCCGTTTTTAGACTTTTAAAAAACTCTATTTAATCGGAAATTTTTCGCTGATTACGAATATGCCCGAAATTTTGCCGAAAGTTCAAAATTAGACTGGGAAAATGGGAAAAACCTTTCTAGAATATTTTTTCGATATTTTTCCCTAGAAGTGGAGAGTTCAAGACGAATTAAATGGTGGTTTTGTCTTCAAGGTATAAAAATACATCGACATGGACCTGCGATATGACACTAAACGTCTAAATATAATAATAATTATATATATATATATATATATATTTTTTTTTTTCATTAAACCCTAATAGTAATTAAAATAATATATTATTTATACGTATAATAAAAAAATAATAATGAAGACACACGAAGCACTCCACGTCGATCGTATCTACGAGAGGGATAAACAATTCCTGAGAAGCTCTCGCGAGAAATTCGATATCCAATCACCTCTCTGGAAAACGTTCTGGGCTACCCACTCGACTCGTGGAGAAAATTCAAGAGACTCTGTCTAAATGCCGAGCGAATTCCTGTCGTGGAGAACACGAGGCTCGTGTATTCTCCTGACAAATAAAACAATTATTAAATCGGTTATATTTTTTCCTTTTTCATTTCCACTGTGCAATTATTAATTAAGAATTGGAATTTCTATCGAATTTCGTTTGGTTGCAAAATTTTTTTATATATGAGCGAACGAGAGGACGGATGGGGAAGAGGGCTGAACGAGGGTCGATTTATCGGAATGGTATTGCAGAGCGTCGCAATTATTTTAATCAACAAAATTACAAACGTTACAGAGCGCTTCATAAAGATTTATTCTCGAAAATTCGTGCGTTAAATTTATATATATGTGTGTGTGTGTTTGTGTATGTGCATATGTATATATATATATATATATGTATGTATATATATACGTGGTATAATAGAGAAATGCGATAAGAAAGCTTATTCGTTTGTATAGTGACAATAATTAATAATAATGATAATAATAATTAATAGCAATATTTCAAATATACAACTAGTATATCTATTACAGTCGCATAAAGAGCGTATCGCATAATTATTTACATATATAATTACACCGATATTCCACTCGATAAATATTATATGTATGTTTTTCAGTTTTTCAGTTTTCGTCGTAATCATAAAGTGACAAATATTCACGATCGTGTTTCGATATCGTAACGGGGATTTTTTTCTTTTCGATAATTTACGAAATTCGACGAGTGACGGATTTTCGAAAAATCGGTTTTTGGGAAAAATGAAAAAAAAAAAATCGAACGTTTCTTCACGAGGGCGAAAAACGAATTGATGGGTCTTGGGCTTTCACTTACGTTTTATTCGTTTTTTTTTTAAGTACCATGTACGAATGAATTTTTATCGAATATTTAGTATCGTATTTTTTTTTGTCTTTTTTTTTTCGACACGACTCGTCGAAAACGGTCGGAGAGTTGGGTCAGTGCTTGGAAGTCAATAGTCTCGAGTCAAAAGCGAAAATGTTTTTTTTTTGTTTTTTTTTTTTACTTAAATAATTATACGAGAAATATTCGTAAAATTATACACGAGTGAATTTGAGAGTTGAACGATAAGAAAAAATCAGCATTATTCGATCGAAGCTTATCGTTGGTCCGTAGACATTTTTGTGATGTTTCAATTGTACTTAAACTTCCTTTTTATGTTTTCAGTTCCTTTTTTTTTATTTTTTATTTTTTATATCCATACGATTTTCGAACGATTATCGTAACGAGAGGAAATCAAAATTGCCTGAAATCTCGTCGCGAATCGTGTACGATTGTTGGCTGAATTATCGATCAGCGAAATGACAATGACTCGATTTTTGTGAAAGTTGGAAATATTTGGAACAATATTATTTCGGGCTTAACTTTTTCATTGCTCATCGTCGAAATACACGATTATCGTAAACTCGAACTCGGAAAGGCGATGCGATAAAATTTTCATTTTTTGAAAAACACTCGCTGTTTCTTTTTTTGAATTTAATTATCAGCTCGTGAGAAAATCGTATTTTATTGTTATCATTATCCGGAAATCCCGAAGGGAAGAAAAAAAAATCCACAAAAGCGTTTTATTTTCCGGAAACTACGAGGGCTTTAATCGTGTGCCAATAAATGACATCGAATTATGGTTCAAGAGTGTCTTATTATCTTTCATCGGATTTCCCGTGATAAATTACGATCGTGTTTTTTTTTAAATATTATTTTTTTCTTTTTTTCTTTTAATATTTTATACAAGTACACATTCAACCGGTTTATCACGATTTTTCGTAATTTCGTAATTCGATATCTTCTTACGATCCGCAACACAACGAAAACGCCCGATTTGGGAATTAATCCTTTTTTTGTCTCGTGATGCAAAATAAATTTTACGATACATAGAAGAATAAAAAAGTAAAAAAAACAACGACTAGTGAGAAAGGCACTTTCACGCAACTCTCGATGATGAATCTCCCGAAATTAGAAAATCGCAAAAAATGTACAAATTTTTGTTTATGTAAAAAAAATTTTTTTTTAACTTAATGAAGATCGTCCTTGATACTTAGGTTACGTTCAAACATACAGGATATGCGAAGGAATGGAAACTGTTTTCTTTTTCGTGATTCTGTAGATAATACTTCGATTTTTTAAATTTTTTTTTTTATTAAATACTTGCTTTTGAATATAATACGTGTGTGGGTGTCTCGTTTTATTTAACTGTAAGTGTATATTTATCGTATAGAATAAGATTGTTAAAACAGCTCAACTTTGTCATTGCGTGAGTCAATTATATTTTTCTTTTTCATCTTTTTTTTTTTCGTCTTTTTTTCGTCTTTTTTTTCGTCTTTTTTTTCGTATTTTTTTTTCTTTTTCGTCTTTTCTTCCTTTTCATTGGATCACAGAATGGTAGCGCCCGAGCGTGGCAATTTTAATACCTTCGTAGATTTTCGAAAACGACCGTTTCGTTTTTACAGGGAATCAATTGGCTTTTTTTTTTCGTGAGTGTCGATGCAAAAGAAGTGAGAATATATGTATATTTTTGGATGATCCTTCACATCGTGATATGATGATTTTTGCACTTTCGTGCTTTTTTTTTTGCTCGCGTCCATTTGGACGGAAGCGATTTGAGAAATCGTGAAAATGTTTGTCCTCAAAATGATTCATTTTCGAAAATCTCGGAGTCTAAAGCTAGCGCACGTAGGAAAGTATTCGAGGTAATACAAAATGGAATATAATTATACGTAATGTTTTTGTTTTTTTTTTCTGTTTTCGTTTTTTTTTTTTTCGTTAGAACTATATTTAATATTATATAAATGCAATGAGAATGTAAATTAAAGTAAATATTGTAACTGGACGTTCGACGATTACGGATAATATATTATTTTTATGCTACAAGCAGGTTTTGTCGTTTTCAATGAAAATTCAGTTTTCTCACTATAATTGCGTTTCAGCCTAATTTCAAAGCCGAATATTCTTTTCACAAAATACCCATCGTATTCTCCAATTTCTCGTATGAAAAATGACGTTGAAGTTTGCAACCTTGAATCGCAACGAAAATCGTTTTAACATTAATTATCAACATTTTTTTGGCAGTTTGAAGCCATGAGGAAAACCCAAACATTTTTTTTAGGGTTTTCATTTAGGGATTTAATATCTAAATATACAAAATACAATTTTAGACAATAACGAGAAAAAAGAGAAAATGAAAAAAAAAATTCGTTGCATTTTAATAATTGCAAACTTCAACCTCATTATGAATTTCTTCATATTTGATAAGGAGTACAAAGATATTTCGAGATTTTCCGGATTTTCGATTCAATCGAATTATTACTTTTGTCATTTTCGTTTTTAGACCATTAAATTTCACGTAATTGCCACTACCAGTCTTTTCGTAACAAATTCTCGTTTGATCGTTATCATTCGTCACTGGTTTCTACCAATACAATATTTCTCGTTCATTCGTCGACTTTCGTTGAACGGTTTCGACGCTCGTAATTTCGTAGACAATTTTTACTTGCAACATTCGAGAACGTGTTTTCCCTCATTTTTTTGCTTTTGAGTGAGCAATGAGTATGTTTTTTTTTTCGATTTTTTTTGTGTGTGTGTTTTTTTTAATTCTCTGCTTGGCGATTTATCTACAGATTACTTGATGATAAATACGATGCTCGATATAACGTTTAAATTAATATTAATAATATTACTCGATCGAAGACAACTTTAAGTACTTCCATTCGATTATTCAAATTCTTCACACTTTTCGATCTAATCGTTTCAATAAATTACTTTAGGGCCTCTCGCGATTTATTTTCTCGCTGGAGAAGTCCCTTAAGATTTTTTCCATCCACCTATCCTCGAACAAATATGTTCTTGGTCCTTGGATTATCTCTTACGTTTCTTAAGTATGTAAAGATTCTTAATTATTCTGTAGATAAGTCAATTCTCGTATTTTTCAATGAAAGTGACTTTTCGAAAAAGACCACGATACTATTTGAGTTATTTTCGTTAGTTTATTTTCTCTCGTTAAACTCCCAACACCAAGTCTGGTGAAAACTTTGAATGAATAATTCGATTATCATTTTGCTTAGCATTAGCGAATGGTCGTTACGAACAGAGGAGTTACAAAAATCTTCAGTAGTAAAAAAAGATTTGAAACTTTATTGGTGTTTCGAAGAAATCAAGTTTTCGGATTTTGGAACTTTTGTGTACGATCGTGGTCCCAAAATCCAAAAATTCATCACGTTTTTTTTTTCAAAATTACGTCAAGATTTCAAACGTCAAATATTTTTTTCAAAAATGATATAAACTTTTTGATAAATGTTGAGATTTTTTACTCACTTTCATTTTTCAAAAAGCTCGATTTCCAGCTGATAAACGGGATTGATTTCTTCTTTAGATTTCACCAGATTTTCACACAATCTTAAAGTTATTTAGAAAACAGCGTTTCGATCATGGGGAATGAAATTGAAGAAATTTTTTCTGGAATGTTCGAAGGGAATGTTGAGGCAATTCAAACTTATCGAATTTCTGTATTCGATCGAAACAAAATATTCATAGAGTGCTTTTTAAAAATGAAAAAAAAAGACATTTTTGATTTTCCCTAAAGTTCAATACTCGACAGAGCTTTTCCCATCCAGCAATCAATTTGTGTGATTTAATGATTTATTGAAATACTTGATACGATTTATCTCAAATTCTCTCATTTTTGGCTTTCAATTTATCGCTTTTTGCTAGATGTCATCTGTATGATCTCGATTCCCCTGGGTCATCATTTTTCCCTCTCAAATTCATTTTTCTCTGCAAATACTATTTAGCGCGTTATTTAAACGAATAAAAATTATCGAAATAAAAAACGAAAAAAAATTAATTAAAATTAAAAATTATCTCGACGATATTTCCGGTGTTACAATCCTACCGATTATCAAATCTGTCCCCGTCTTTAATTATGACGAAATACATCCATCCATCAATTTTCGTACGTCGATCGATCGCTGCTTACGAAAATAAAAATATTCATTTATGAGCTATCAGCATATTTTTGGGTCGAGAAAAAAAGTTGTAAAAAATGGAAGTCTTTTTTTTTACTTAAAAAAAAATTTTTTTTCAATCCATTTCCTCTCTGAACCATCGATTATTATTTCGTTCCTTCTGTTTGACTTTCCATTCGCCCTGTAGTTACAACGTGACTAAAAAAGAAAAATTTGAACATCGCGAGACTGCAAAGAGGTCGAGAGGGGGGGGGGGGGTGATTATTAGAAATCGAGGCTTTCGAATCTTGCCTGCCTTTTGTTGAAATATCGAAATCAAGGATTTTCATTTGGAAGAGATCTCTAGACAGGATCGACTGTTCGACTTCAACGAACCGAAAATTCTCTCACACAAAATACGAACTAACCACAGCCATGAAAGGAGCAACGAACAATTTTTTTTTCAGGAATAAATTAAGAATGATAAAGTGATAAAAGAAAAAAAAAATTGATGAAAAAGTTCGAGGATCGAGGAGCTTTGCAAAATCGGCGAAATTCTGAAAATCATACCGATCTGATCGTGCTGAAATTTTGTAAAGGCGTTGCTTTCGAAATTCAAAGAGAAGCCCTGAAAGAATATTTGGTGATTGGCAATAGTTTGAAGGATATCGAATTTTGAATTTTATTTTTTTTTATTCGTACGAGTATATATATATCGATCACTTCGATCGATAATCCTCACTTCTTTTTTTAATTACATTTTGGATGGCTTTGTTTGTTTTTGGTTGCATTTATTTGGGTTTGTTTGGGTTTGTTTGATAAATAAAGAATAATCATTTTTTAAATTCGATATCGAGGACTCTACAGCTCTTTGCCAAAAATCTTTTTCGGAGTTTTGTTAGAACATTAAAAGGAAAGTCTGTGGAAAATTTCAGGTTGATCAGAAAAAAAACTAAAAATAGGTTTTGGAACCTTAAGTATCCAAATTTGGAACCTTAAGTATCCAATGACTCCGTAAGAGGAGATTTACATTGAAAGAGATTATTTCTATCGTCCACCTTTTTTCGTGGCTTATCGAAACGTTAACTTCAGAATCAGGGGAAAAAATGTTCGAGTTTTTTAGATCGTTGTAAAACAGTCGTTAATTGTTAATTCTCATGGTAATAACGAATAATAAACCTGAAAATGCCTAAATTGAAGAATTGAAGGAAACCCTACCAGAATAACAAACTTTTATCACCCATATGGAATTCGCAAATCCAAAAAATAAAAACCAAAAAACCACGGACATGCGAGCAAAAAAACACGCAGTTTCGATAATTCCTTTACGACATGAATGGAACACTCCTTCCGGGTGACATTTCATCGAACCAACTTTCATCATTTCTTCCATCGATAAATTCCTAGCCACGAGATATCCACAAAATAATTCCCATAACTTTCATCGTGAAAAAGAATTTTTTCATCGAAACTTCCAGAACTTCCGTTTGTAGTCTGAAAAGACTGTATCCAGAGGTACGAAAGCTCATCATCGTAGTGAACGACGAAACGTTATTTCCAGCTTTTGCTCTTTCGTGAAGAAATTTGATGGAGAAGTTTAATTTCTGGTAGGATGAACGAAGATGGGTCTGTGTTCTTGATGATTGTGATTGCCGTTGTGTTTGTAGTGTTTGTTTTCTTGATGCAGCAATTCTCGAGTTTCGCTAGGTGATCCAGGGCTGAGACTGTTGGTAGTTGAAGTTTCAACGCGATCGCTGATTATCTCTTCTTCAGTGATTTGTTCAAGGAACAATTGTGCGTTTTGATGTTCACCATTAGAGGCAGGTGGTGGTGAATAAGCAGGAGGTGGGCTTCTGGGTGGTGTGCTCGAGTTTTTTTCGCTTTGGACTTCGATCGAACTGCAAGAATGAGCACTCTTCAATTGTCTGACTTTTCTCGCGTGTCTAGTCGTCAAACCACCAGTTTCTACGTCCCTTTCGAGTCTATGTCCAGACCTAGATCTTGTCAATTGTCTCTGGACGTATTCTTCAAGATCGTTCTCTTCTTTTTTCGCAATAACGCGATTGAGTATTATGAGAAATATGCCAACACCGACAGCAAATATTCCAGTGACGACTAGCTCGTTCCACCAACCGTTTGATCCCTTTGAACTCCAAGTTGCCAAATCACCTGGCAAAAGACCGCTGACCAATAGGAAACCACCGAGAACCAAAAAAACAACCCCAATGTGTAGCATCCCAATGGAAGTTACGACTTTCGAGTCCAACATTCCCTGTCCAGCAGCACGATGGACCTGCGCAGTATTATGATGACGCGGATGACGATCCAATGATCCGGTCGATGCTCGTGGTGACGTCAAACCGCTCTCGCCGCTCTGCGCGCTGTAACGACGCTCGCGGGCGCGCTTCTGCTCGTCGCGACGCTTACGCTGACGCTTGATCGCCAATGCCGAGTGCAATCCAACCGCGTGCATCCTGCAACACCCGAAAAATCACAGTCTCGCTCAGTCTATTTCCTGACACACAAGAATTCGATCTTTCGCATGATTTTTCTCTTTCGATTTTTGGTTTTTTTTTGGTCATTAATCATCGTTTTCTTTGATTTTTATTTTCTTGAGATTAGGGTTGAGAAAACGATACGGCACACACAGGAGATTGTAAACTCTTTTTTAATCTCGTTTCTTCTTTGTGTGATTTTTGATTTTTTTTTTTGGACTCAACTATTTTTTTTTTTTGATTATTCTACATTGGAGTTAAGGTTTTTTCGCCAGCAATTTTTTTTGACGCTGGAAGTCTGCCCGATTCGCCAGATTCTACGGTATGAATGAAATGCTGATTTTTATTGTCTTTCTGTTTTTAATCACGTGGATGGACTGTACTTATTACGTGGTTGCAGGATGCACTGCGTCGTTGGTTTTACTCTCGGTTTAACGGCCTGGATCGTTCGCTCTTTTTTTTTTTTCTTTTACTTTTCTTTCGTGACGTTCCACGATCTTTTTTTTTTGCGTTCTCTTTCTTATCAGCCCCTGTGAAAGTTAAGGTTTATTGGCTCGTTTGATGTTAGTTTTTTTAAATTTTATTTTTTACCTTTGATGGAATCGCTCAAGCGTGAATGAGACCCGCCAACCACGCTGTTCCTGGAATCAGCTGAAAATTGTTTTTCAAGACCTAGCGAGATTATACAACAGCTAGAATATATCTGATATTGCGTTTTTTCGAAGAAGCAATTTATCGGTTAAATTCACTCAAAATTCCGAATTTTGATAGTCCGAAACTACAAATTTTGTAAAGGTTTACGAATTTTTTTTGGGTTTGTTTGGGTTCCTTAGTTTGATTTAAAACCCTTGATTTTAAACGAACCCAAAGAAAATAAAAAATTTACGAATTTTTTAGTTTCGGTATATTCAAATTTGGAATTTTGAGCCGTCTGGTCATTCGAAGTTTCCTACCAACGATTATCTGCTGACACGATTTCATCAAACAGAAAACGTGAGAACGTTTTATGACTGTCGTTTTTCCGACCCTTTCCTCCCTTTTTTTCACACCCTTTTTTTCCTTCCTGTATTTTGTGTCTTTCCCTCTTTCCTTTTCCGTTTTCTCTTTCCTTCCCTCTTTCTCGTCTTCCCACGCTACTCCGTTCAATCTATTTCACCTGGTCAGAATCCAATCATAGCTATCGCTCCTTCCTGTGATTACAGGGGTCCTGTGATTTCGTGCAGGAAAGGCACTCCGAAAAAAAAAACAATTTCGATAACGCAACAAAGAAATTGGGGAAAAAGATTTACGATCCTCGATGACAGTTCCATAACTCAGGAAACAAGACTGTAATATTAGGAAGGAACAACACCGAACGTTTTAGTTGATCTGGAATCCAGGAATTTCGAAAACAGTTTACGATTTTATCAGAATATAAGGGAACAATTCTTCATTTGCAAAAACAAAAACGTTTTTGATAAAGATAAGGGAATAAAAATAACTTTTTGATAAAAATAAGTAGATGAAGAAAAGTTTTTGATGAAGATAAGTAAATGAGAAAAAGTTGTTGATAGAGATAAGTAAATGAAAAAAACAGTTTTCGATTTCGATTATATTCATTGTCTTTTCTTTATCTGAAACGTTTTTGATAAAGATAAGAAAATGAAAATAACTTTTAGATAAACATAAGTAAGTACATGAAAAAAAGTTTTGATGAAGATAAGGAAATGGAAAAATGTTTTTGATAAAAACAAGGAAATTAAAAATAGTTTCTGGTAAAAATAAGCAAATAAAAAAAGGAAAAAAAAATACGGTCGCTGTCAAACGATAGAAACGTTATTTTCATAAATCAGAATTCGTCAGAAAATCTAAAAAAATAGTTGGCTAAGATTATCAAGCATATAGCGCTTCGCAATGCGATTTGACATTTCCGTATTGCCAAAAAAATCATGTTTTTAAGAAATCCAAAATCCAAATCCAAACAAACCCAAACAAAACGATTTGACATTTCCGTATTCTCAAAAAAATCATGTTTTTATGAAATCCAAATTCCAAATCCAAACAAACCCAAACAAATCGATTTGACATTTCCGTATTCCCAAAAAAATCATGTTTTTATGAAATCCAAAATCCAAATCCAAACAAAACGATTTGACATTTCCGTATTCCCAAAAAA
>JAPYZJ010004607.1:0-19727 GCA_030522765.1 Ophioninae sp. B BG-2022a
AAAAATAAAAAAAAAAAAAAAAAAAAAAAAAAAAAAAAAAAAAAGAATGAACCGCTACGAGCGATCCGCGCGACGGAGAAGAGTCACGATAGCGCAAAAGTTTTTGAGAGAATGTTTCAGTGACGCTTGAGAAAGATATTAACGAAGGAAGGAAGGAAGCGAAAGGGGTACCTTGGTGCAGAATCGATAGACTCTGGATGCTTTGCGATTGTAGAGCCAGGCGTTATCGAACATCATCCAAACATCATCGACGTACTCCCAAGGGTCGCTGTACTGTCCCGTATCGAGTTTTCTCTTGATGGTCGAGAGATCCATAGGCTTCTTGATGATGTCGAAGTAATCGGGAATACCGAGGGCCTGCGGATCAACGGGTTGCCTGAAGGGCAAAGATTCAGGGTCCTGCTTGTAGAGAGTCTCGAGAGTGGGTGTGAGCGCTTTCATGAGTTCCTCGGGTTTGAACAGGCACAAGCGTTTTTTGTCAGTCGAGGTGCCGCTGGGTTGTATGGGCTCGGGTACGATCGGTTGTATATCCGAGGTCGATGCGTCTTGCCCGGACATCGGAGTGATCGGCTCCTCCTTGATACAGGGTTCCTCCTTGACTATACTCTCGCCCGAAGCTTCCTCCATCGGTTCAGTCTTAATCTCGGTCTTGACGGAAACCTCGTTGTTGACACTCTTGCCACCGCCCATACGATGATTCTCTGTGCAATCTTCCTGCTGTATCTCCATCTTGATATTTTCCTCTTTGATCGAGTCGAGTTTACCCTTGTTGTTGTTGGTCGGTGGGCTCGGGGAGTTGTCGCGATCGAGGGCGGCCATCACCGCCGCCATTTGGGACGACATGGATGAGCTCCTGGGTGCGTTGAGGGAGGCTCTCTCCTGAGAGGTCATTCCCTTACCGAGGCTGGCCAGACTGCTGGCCGGTGATGGCGTAGTACCCGGATGTGGTGGCGTTTGGCTCGCCGATTGTACCGGTTGACTGGGCGTCATTAATGAAGGAACTAGGGGTGTGTTGGGTGTCGAGGTCACGGATTGCGGTCCGTTCGTCGTTGGCGCGGGTCCCGGACTCGGTCCGCTGGGAGCGGTCGGTGCTATCGTTTGCGGTGTAGTCACCGATATTCCACTGTCGTTCGGTGTCGATGCCGAGAGTGGCCTGTTGTTAGCGAATTGTTGATTATTCTGTTGTTGATTGTTCGTTTGCGGCTGTTGCTGCTGCTGCTGCTGCTGTTGCTGCTGCTGCTGCTGTATGTTGTTGAAAGGCGAGGGCGCTTGCGGCATCGCCGTTGCGCTTACGCTTTGACTCGACGTACTCGTCGGTTGAGTCGCTTGTTGTTGACTCTGTTGCTGAGCTTGCTGACGCTGCTGATCTTGCTGCTGCTGCTGCTGCTGCTGCTGCTGTTGTTGTTGTTGTTGCTGTGCCGCTTGCGCCTGCGCCAATCGAACCTTCATCAGCTCTGGGAACTGATGTTGATTTTGCACCGGTGAACTATTCGGCAATCCGGATGTCCCGTTCGATGTTGGAAATTGACTAGATGTCGCCGAGGTTGTCGTCGTCGTGAGACTCGCCTGTGACATTTGTGGCTGACCGAATGGACTTAGCCCCGGATTCTGTACCATATTTGGATTTGTTGCTGTTTGACCGTTTGGACTAGGACCGGAAGGACCTACGAGCTGTTGCTGGGCTTGCTGTTGCTGCTGCTGCTGCTGTTGTTGCTGTTGCGCTTGCTGCTGAGCCGCTTGCTGCTGAGCCACTTGCTGCTGTTGGGCAGCCTGTTGTTGCTGCTGTGCCGCTTGTTGCTGTTGTACTTGGGCCGCTTGTTGAGCCTGCTGTTGCGCGACTTGCTGGGCCTGCTGTTGAGCAGCGGCTTGCTGCTGCGCTTGTTGCTGAGCGGCTTGTTGTTGCTGTTGCTGCTGCTGCTGCTGCTGCTGAGCGGCTTGTTGCTGAGCAGCTTGCTGCTGTTGCACCGCCTGCTGCTGTTGCTGCACTGCCTGTTGGGCTTGTTGCTGCTGCTGTGGAAACTGCATCCGATTGTGAGCCATCCCGATTCCCGGTAACGAACCCAATTGAGCCATTCCCGGCGAATGACTTCGCAAATTCGGTATTACGGCTCTCGGTGGTTGCACGGCGCCGGCCACGGCTGGTGGTGCGCAAGGTCGCAAACCCGGACCTGCCGCATTCTGCAGCTGTGGCTGTTGCTGCTGTTGCGCCAATTGTTGCTCCTTCCGCTTTTGCCGTTTCTCGTCTGTTTTTATTTTTTGTACACGCGTTAACAATGATGACGACGAGTGATTGAAGAAAAACAGGCGGGGGGGCGGGGGGGGGGGCGGTCGCTCAAGTACGGTAAACGAAGCAAACGTCGACGACAAGTCGCGCGAAATAAATCTCGGATACTCGCGCTTCATCATTGCTCTGTTCGTTTTTGTTACAGATTTTACACTCTGTGAACGATGAATTAATAAATCCGACGAAAGTCCTTAATAGTGAAGCCGGCGCGAACAAACCTCATACTTTGTCTATCGAATTCAGGCCAACCAATTTCAAGGAGGAGGACATTTTCTTGAAGAGAGAAATTAAACGGAATTAAGAATAAAATCATGATTCCTCCGTGTATGTGTTCGTACAAGAGCGTCAAGTTTGTCGTTGTCTCGATAATTGTTACCGCAGCGAGGCGGTCGAGTATCGCGAATGATTGTTCCGAAGCAAAATCGGGGTATACGTCTCGTCACGCGGTGGCAAACGCCTCCCGTCCTCTTTCCGTGCGCTCGTTTGATGAGAAGAATAAATTCGATCGACCGGACGGAACAAGGAAAAACTATACGAGCGTTGAGAGTATTAGCGTTCGATGAGACAGGGTTGATCGGCACTCACCTAGTTCCTTCTGAATTTTGTAGATCTTTTCGGCGAGCAAGTGGTAATACTCGGACCTCGAGTTGGCCATCTCGAACATGTCGCCTTCAACTTTCCTCGCGTAGGCGACGAGATTGTGCATGCGTTTGTCGAGCATGGCGTGTGGATCGGGGATCGGATAGATGGCTTGTACCCTGTTGAGAGTGGATCGAAAGAAGAAGACTCGTTTAGAGGCAAGATCTCTCCTCTCCGCTGCTGTACGCATCCGCGAAACAACGAAACCGAACTTGTCGGGGAAAGGGGAGATACTCACAATTTGTGAACGAGATGATTACGAAGATCGGGCGTTACGGACTGATGCCACTCCTTGGTGCCCTGTACCGGCGAGGCGGTGACTTGACCGGGCTGAAGTCCACCGGGGAGTTGCAACGTCGCGAGGCGATTGTCGCTCAGTATACCCGGTTGACCGGAATCGTTGAGACCGAACAACTGCTGCATACTGACGGACTGTTGAATATTGGCGGCAGCCGCGGCTGCGGCCGAGGTCGGGCCCGTCGTCGAGACCGGCTGGCTCCCGGTCGGAGCGACGGCGATTGGATCGGAGCTCAATGGAAGAGATACGTTTGGCGCGACTACCTGTTGTGCCGCACCGACGACCGGTTGTCCCGGACCAGCTGTCGCGAACGGACCAACAGACACGATTCGATTAGCGAACGAATTTCGGGTCGAGTCACCCTCGACACCCTCGAAACCCTCGAGAGAATTTTCGAGTCGAGTCACCTTGAGACTGGGGATGAGGCAGCCTAGCGGCGGTCATCGCGCCGGGAGGCCCTTGCATGCTGGGTCCGGGCATTCTGACACCACGACCCACGCCCTGACCCGGGAGAAGCGTCGGCGTCGTCGTCGGACACTGAATCCCCAGAGCGTCGTAGGCCCGTCTCATGTCCGAGGGACTCGGATTCGGTTGACTGTTCGGCTGTGGCGCCGCCGTTGCTGCTGCTGCTGCAAAAGTTCAATCGGCACACGTGCCGCCGTTGTTAACGAGAGGCTTTGCAACGCGTACACGGGACGCTTACACGCTCGGCCCTTTTTCTTCTTACCGGCTGTCGTGTTGGCGATTCTATTTCTGTCGGCCTGTTTCAACGGCAAACAAACGGGACAGTCGCTTCTCTGACAGTGTTTCCAGTGCCCGATTATTTGCCTCGAAGAACTGCAGTGCGGTACCGTACAGCTTTTACCGTCGGGACACGTCGTCATGTGGTTTAATACGTTTTTCATGGTTTTGCAGTGCGGCAGAGTGCACTGCCAGACTTCCCCGTTTGTCTGGCTCTCGCGTCTTTGACACTTGTGCGCGTGTAGCAGCAGAACTAACTGCTGCTGTATGAGCTTTCGTTTCTCCGGATCTGCCGTTGATTGTGGAGCACCTGAAAAATCCACCGTGCGGTTCTCTCGTTTTATAGCTGTATGCGGCCGACTTTAATATTTTCACCGCTCTTGGTCGATCACCGCGCGGCCGAATCGCTCCTTTCCGATTTGCGGAGCCAAAAATAATTCGAGTACTTCCCGTTCCGT
This sequence comes from Ophioninae sp. B BG-2022a, assembly GCA_030522765.1. Taxonomy (NCBI): domain Eukaryota; kingdom Metazoa; phylum Arthropoda; class Insecta; order Hymenoptera; family Ichneumonidae; species Ophioninae sp. B BG-2022a. The sequence goes on from JAPYZJ010004607.1 coordinate 4,421, forward strand.
ACGTCCGAGCATCGACGAGAAAAAAAAAAGAATCGTCTACCCAACTTTTTCCTTCGAGGGCTGTGACCGGACGTGTTAACGAAAAACGGTCGCGGGAGAAAAAAAAAAGCACGCGTTTCGCATTCTCGGACGTATTCGCGAGTGTACACGTGAAACGGACGAGTCGACGACCGGCATCGATCGATCGTAGCGAGGAGTACGATCGAACCCTACGATTGACCGAATGTTATTGTTTTTACCTGGCTGAGCACCAGCGGCAGGCATCTGTCCCTGAGTAGCCTGTTGAGGACCCGGTTGGCCACCGCTAGGCGCCCCGGACTGTGGCTGTGCCGGGCTTGGCGCCGGTGGTTGCGCCTGTTGAGCCATTCCACCTTCCTGACCTGCGGCGACGTTACCGGCTCCCGCTGGTCCACCGGGACCCCCGAATCTTCCGACCTGCATCGCCGTCACACTACCGCCTACCCCTCTCTGGAGCGGCGTCACGACGCAAACGGGATTTACGACACCGCCGACAGCGGTGGCCGGACCACTCCCGGGCGAACCGTATCCGTAAGGACTCGATGCACCCATGGGACCCATATTCGACATTGTAGACATGTTCGGTGGGGCCTGCATCCTCGGGCCTGGACCTGGACCCACTATACCACCCTGATGAACCTGCTGATGAGGGCTCTGGCCACGAGCCGGACCCACCATGTGGGCCTGCTGTTGCTGCTGCTGTTGTTGCTGCTGTTGCTGCTGCTGCTGTTGCTGCTGCTGCTGCTGCTGCTGTTGCTGCTGCTGCTGCTGTTGTTGCTGTTGTTGCATCGCCACGGCTCGGGCGTTTATCATTCCGGGACCGTTTTGCATTTGCCCGTGAGGCCCACCGGGATGATGAATTCCTTGTGAGTTTGGTCCCATCATCGTAACCTGCGACGATCGGGCATTGGCGAACAAATATTTGAGGAGCGAATCACAGTGAGGGAAAGTGGCCGATTTGAATTACGGTAGGTTTGTCGGATGTGTAGGCGTTTGTTGACCGGGTTGAGAGGTGACGCGATGAAAATTCGTATCAAGGGACTTACGGTATTTAGAGGCTGCTTGTTGAGACTATTGGCAACGATCAAACCGCCACCGGCCATTCCGCTCATGTTGTTGTTCCCCGTTGCGGTACTCGTCATAACGAGGCCCGAATTCATACTACCGGGGATCGACATTGCCGGATTACTGCTGGCCATGCTCATCGACGATTGTAAACCGCCCATGGAATTAGCGATCGACATTGGATTGTTGGCGAGCGAGCTCGCTATACTGCTCGGCAAACTTGCCATCATTTGCTGGTCGACGACCCCTTTCGACACTGACACGTTTGGCGGTGATTGCATGTTCGGACTCTTATTACCTAAAGTACCCGCGGCCATTGCTAACGAGTTGGCGACTAAGTTCTTGTTGCCCTGAAATTATTAGAAATCGGTGTGTAACGTTTCGCCGTTGTCATTCACGCGTCGCAAAGCGCGGACGCGTACCTGTTGCTGGATGAGATGATGAGGAAGTTGTTGTTGCTGTTGTTGCTGCTGCTGCTGCTGCTGCTGCTGCTGTTGCTGCTGCTGCACGTGCTGTCGGAGATCGGCGTCGAGTGCTCCGTTTTGTTGCCCGGGTCCTGGACCTGTTGCCGGTGGTTTAGCGCTCTCCGTCGCGGAACCCCAGGACCCCGAGGATAGCAGATCATCCGGTAGGTCATTTTCGAGATCAAACATTTCCGTGTTCGTTATGAAATCTGAGAATCGTAAAGCGAGCTTGAGAATTCGTGTGCCTCTTCGGGTCGCTGGGAGAGAAAAAACAAATGACAAATCACGAAATCTCGAGATGAACGAAGCTTATGCTCGAGCCCTTTTGGCGCTGCTCTTTAAAAACGAACTAACAACAAGGAGAAGAGCAATGAAAATATCGAGCAACCGCTTCTGCGAATCGTGTGATGCAAACTTCGATTGTCCTTACATCGCGTTTTCCTTCTTTGAGAAATCATTTTCCAATACGAACAGATAGCAAGTATGTTAGTGATTTAATGAGGCTAATAAAAATTAGTACCGCCACCATCAGCTTTAATATATCTTTAATCTATAGCTTGAAAGAAAAAAAAAAAAAAGAATAACTCTCGTACTCCTACCGAAGTTTGATGCGTAAGCATATACGTAAAATAAATTTAAAGAAGGAAAAATACAACGCGAGAAAACAAATTCTCGTTAATTACAAGAGCGACGAGAAAAGGTGAAACAAAAATATCCGTGTATTTTCACAGATTTGTCATTGTTTTTGTTGTTGTTGTTTTTTTAAGGCTCATCGAAGTTCGCGTTATCACGGTTCAACGACTGTACTGTTCTAATGTACACGTATATATGTATTACAAAAATAGGGTACATGGAGGAGCGTAATATATGTATATATATATATATATGCATTTTTACAAAGAACTTCTACGATATTAACGCCATAAACGAGAGATATGGATAAACAAATGCGTGAAATAAATAAGACATGAGACATACACCGCACGAGCAGAAACTCAAGGGAGCCTTATTATAATAGAGCAGTTTTTTTTTTCTTTTGTATCAAATTCGTTTTCACAGTAAACTCGTGCTTAACTACGAAAAAGCGGCAAAGCTACCATCTGCGAGTATTCAAAAATCGTTTTTTTTTTTATTGTTGTATTTTGTAAAGACACATGCGTAGAGATCAAACATAGTTTCTTCGGAGAACGTTTAATCTGATCAGGGGAACAATAGTACACGAAAAAAAGAAGATAAAACAATTCTATCTGAGACAAATTTCCTTCAAGGTATAATCACGTCTAGACGAAAACATATTTGTTTCTTTACGAAAATGCGAAAATGCGAGATTTCTTCGGAGAAGACTTTAGACGAAAATAATGAAAATAAGACGGGGCTTACTAACTTTGAAGTATAACACTCGAAGGTATCCGCAAGAATTGCCTCCCGGATTGTGTTCAAGAATGAAATTTAAAAAAAAAAACGAAAAAAAGAAACAACCTTATTAATCCACCAAAAGAAGAAAGTTTCTATTGATTCCCTACCGTACCATTCGTGCCCCCTCTGTACAGATCCTGAAAACTCGGAAAGAAATAGCTACATGAATTTGTCTTTGCACCCGCTGCACCCGCTCTCTCGCCTCCCTCTCGGTTGTTTTCAACATAAAGAAAGGAACGATATCCGTTGTCGGGTGTAACGTCCAAAGCTCTCGCGCAGTGGATAATAATTGGGTGTGAAGAAAAAAAAAACAAAAAAAAAAAAAAGAGTCCAAGGGTCCTAGCGGTAGGTACATGAGATTCTAAAGCTCCGCAAATGTTTGCCGCATGTCTGTTGTTTTTTTCTCAATACTTGGAAAGACTGTACTCTATCGAGTATTTGAAACAGTCGTATTCTAGCCGGGGTTTCTCTTTATCCGCCAAACATTCGACTCTAACGTTCGTCTCGTATGGGTGTATCAATGAATTATCATGAAATTGGCGATCGTCTCATCGTTCTCTCAATCTTTGTTGTTCTTGTATTTTCGTCTTTATTTTGTTGGTTTCGTTTTTTCTGACTTTTTGAATAATATTTACGTCTTTTCTGGGCTGTATGGTTGTTCCAATGCGGCTGCAGCTGATGCTGTTGCAGATGTAGCTGTTGTGGCGGACCCTGCATTTGTTGTAAGTTACCACTGCCACCTCCCCCGTAGTTTGTATAATGGTGCATCATTAGAGGCGCCATACCCACTACACGTATCATACGTTTTTTACATCATCAAAAGGCACAAATAATTTTGTTTTGTTTTTTCTTGTTATAACCGAGCTCAGGGTGTGCGGTATATATTTCTTTTTTCCTCCGTCATTCGCAGAAGTGTCAGAATCGAGCCGCAGAAACAATATTCAATTTAACATCAGGATCGAGGGTTTGTCTCTCGACGAATCTTCCACCGATACGACTCAATCGCCAATCAACGTTTCTGCGGCTCGCTTGCCAGTTTTGGAAATTTCGAGAGTTTTTATAGTTTCACCGATGTTTCTCTACGCAAAGAAAAATGTCTCTTTCTCTCGCTCTTGCTCTCTCTCTCTCTCATTCTCCTTGATTTTTTCTCCACTGTACGAGAGTTTTCTCGATACGCTTGCGTTCTCGGAGATGCAGGGATAATCGAGGAACAAAAGTGACGGCGAGAGACGGCGTATAGAGTTTGGAAAAAAAAAAAAAAAGATAGAAGAAAACGAACGAGAGAACTCGGTTAGTGCGTAGCTCATGCGAGCGAAAAAAAAAAACGGATAAAGAGTGTTTGAAAAGATGTTGTTTTTGGAATATAGTCAAATATGCTCGTACATCCAGCATGCTCTACAAATTTTCTAAAGTTTACTGCAAACTATACAGAGACTATGGAGAAAGAGTAGTACGGATGAATAACAAAAATTTCGTCGCGTCGCTATCGCGGTACTTTTCTCTGCGCTTCATTTTTTCAAGACGGCGAGAAGGAAGATGCGTGCCGGAGGAGTTTGGGAAAGGGGGACGTCTCGAGTCGGCCGATAAGAATCTTTTTTGTCTCTCCCTTTCGTCGTCGGTCCGGAAACATATAACCCGTGGCTAGAGATTTTCCTGAGAAGACGTCAACAATAATTACGTTAAAGGCGCACCGAACGACACTACGGAACTGTCTACTTTTACGCTCCGAAAGAATTGCCAAGGGAGAACCCTCGACGCGTCTTGGCGGGACAGCTACGAGTGTGCGAGCGTCCCTCGTCGAAGGGTCGACAGAATTGCCGCGCGAGTTCCCACGTACGAGTTACGCCGCACGGAGCAAAAACTACGAGAAGCTAGTACGACGGAAGGAACAGACGACGCGACAACAGCCGATAATAACAAAGCGTAACGACCGGCGATGGCTCGGAGTACGTGTGTTTCGGCGCTGGAGGTTATGTAGCATTTGAATGGCACGCGCTTTGATGTCTGAAAATTTGAAAAAGGTATCCGTGCAAAGCTGGAGGACAGACACGGCGGAAGAACACTTTCGCGAATATCTCGAAACGTTTCGGTATCGGTCGACGAACCGGGCTCTCCGTCGGCCACCGGAGACGACCCGTGGGAAGAGACAATTCGAAAGGAACGAGGTGTAAATTGCCAAGAGGATGCAGAAGAGAAGAAGAAGAAAGGAAATAGAGAAAGACAGAGAAAAGAAGAAAGTCGCGTTGTCGTCGTGAAGAGTTTGACAAAGCTTCGGGGTTGATAGCTCACCCGAAGAATCGGAGGGTCCTTGAAAGGAATCGGCGAGTTTGGGCCGTTTATTCGGCGGTCCGTCCAGTAGGTGGTCCGCCATGTCTTCTCGTTGGGCTCAGGAACGAGCGCCCTGTTCCTGATCGGTGCTATTGCTCGTCGTAACCCGCCGTTAACCAGCGGGCGAAAATTTTTTGAACGATCCGCACGATTTCTCGCGTATCCACTCGTCCCGCGCAGCGCGCGGTTTCGAACAAAGTGAAAATTAAAAAAACGGGGGAAAAAGTGGAGGTTTTTCGAACGACGAAAAGCTCGATCTTTCTCCGTCGGTCTCTATCTCTCTCTCCCTCCGTCTCGAACTCACGGAAGAGACGTCGGGATTTAGAGATGCTCGAGCCTTCTCGCGGGCAAGAGCGCTCTCGCTCACCGCGATACTCGCGCGTGTCGCATAACAAATTCCGTAGCGATAATAACAAGACGATGGTAGTGAGGATGATGAGGAAGAAACGCGGCGCGGCGGAGCGTCCCCCGTACACGCTTTGCCGCCGCAGCATCAGCCATCGGGCATATCACTGTGGAACCTTCGCTCCTCGTCTCCTTCAATTTTGACGAGAAGGGATCAACGAATGATTCGAGCGAGTCTCGAAGATCCGTAACGCGCGGGTGGTCCCCGCGAGTACGGCGCCGAGCACGCGAAAAACACGCGCGCGAATCCCACACGGTAGACACACTTTCGGCAGTTCGTCGCGATTGGGGGGCGGTTAAGGGGGGAACACTTTCAGGGGTGGAGGGGGCAAGGGGGAGGAAGGCGCGATCGTCGACGTCCGACAATCTCTTCCACTGAGCGACAACGGGAACAACGACGACGACGGCGACGACGGCAGCGGCGGCGGCGGCGACGACGACGACGTCGACGACGACGACGACGACGACGACGACGGCAGCGACGGCAGCGGCGACGACGGCGACGACGGCGACGACGACGACGACGACGGCGACGGCGGCGACGTTCGTTTCACACTTGGTCTTGGCGGTGTTATTACCTTTTGACCGATTGGCGCTCGTGACGCCTATGGATCGGCGGGCAAAGCGTTTCGACGCGGCCCGAGCACGAAAAACCGCGATTTCCACGTCTCTGGGGCTTTCTTGTTTCTCTCTCCCTCGCTCGGTCTCCCTCTCTCTCTCTCTCGCACACTCTCCCTCTCTCTCTCTTTTATTCCTCTCGTTCTTTCTCTGCACTATGTCTGTCGGTCGCGCGCGCGGTGTTGTACGGTGGAGAAACACGAAAAGACAGCAGCACACCACCACCTCTCACCACGGAACACGACACTGTACTAATATAATGTCTGCGCGCACGCCGCTAGCTCGCGGCAACTATATCGCACACTCGAGGCTCGCTGGCACCATCTTTACTAGTCTACCTCCACCGAGAGAGAGCTCGTTCCCTCTCCCGCTCGCGCGCGCTCGCTCTCTCTCTCCCTCGCTCACTCTCTTTCACCCGTCGCTTTCTCGGTCGCTCCGCCGCGATCCCGCACCTCGACGTCGCGGGGCTTTTTGATGGGCGCGCGAAATCGACGCGTAACAACGTCGCTGCGGCGCTTTGTTTCCGCGTACTCGATTTTAACCCTCGGAGCGACGCTTTTCCTCCTTCTATCGGCGCTTCTCTCTCGTTTTGATTTTTTTTTTCTTTCATTGGACGCGTACGCGCGAGGAGCGAGGGACCTTTTTCGAATATAACGTCAAGCTACGCCGTGACGCGTAATAACGGGGCGGCGAGTAGCGGGGCGGGGGTCGCCACGGACGAGGGAAGGGGGAGGATCGCTCCCGAGATATATTCGCGAAACGAAGCGCGAACTGGTGCCGCACGGGGGTACCGCACACGCACGCACACCGCGGCGAGCTATCGGCTAACGTAAAATGGCGGCCGCGCTGTTGACGAGAAGTTTTTCTACGCTTGTCAGGGAAAAAATATACCCCGAACTGTGTTGCGCCCCCTTCCCTCGGCACCCCTCCTCGCAACCTTGCGCTTTCCCGGACGGTGCTCGAGACTGCCCCTCTCATTGGTCGAGGGGGTCACGTGACCGCTCGGACATTTTCCATTGGCGGAGCTCTGCCGAGGCCACGAACGTCCCGGCTGCGATCACGCCGGCGGTACGCCAGTCCGAAAGCTCGTCTGACGCGCGTTTGTGCTCACAGACTCGAATATGGCCGGTCGCGCAATTATTCCCAGACTTTACGATCGGACAAGATTCGAGAATCGTTCAACGTATCGCCAGGATTATTCCGGCGATGTATGTCGGAGGCGCGAGGAGAGCCTTGCCTTTTTTTGTTTCGTTTAGTTTTGTTTCCGTTTCGAAGCGAGCGAGTTGCAGGCTCCGATGTTTTTTTTTTTTTTTTTTTTTTTTTCGCCCGGCGTTTTCCGTTTTGCCCGCCTCGTTCCTGTTCTCGTTTTTCGAGCCACGCTCGGAATATTCGGATACGACGTCAACGAACTGTCACGCGAGACAGTTCGGCAACTCGGGCTGCCATATTTGTGTTTATTGACACTGCAACGTATCCCGGGAGATACGCGGAAGCTGGGTATCAGTCAAAATTCGAACGTGGCTGCGGATACGTGTCGAACGTCTCGATCGGTGATCAGAACCGAAGCACTTATTTTTACCTCATCGGCACGCTTCTATCAACATTTTCACGGATAATCGCTTTTTTTTTCGTTCGTCGAGTCGTGGCGACTGCGGCGAGCGCAGTGGGCTGCTGTATCGAGGCTCATTCTTGACGTTTCTGTGAATGAACTAAACTTTCGTAGACTCTCAGCTGAGTTTCGTGGCGCCACGAGCGGCCCGAACGCTCCGCTGTCGAACACTCTCGAACCTACCGAGTTCCATTTCCCTGTCGAATAAAACTACTCTTTCGACCAAAACGCGATCCCGCACGTAATACGGTGCACCCGGAAATTCGGACCGCGTTACGAGTTAAAATGTACAAGGGCTTGCGCGATCGAAAAATCTTTTAGCCGGTAGGCGTCCCCGTACAGCTGCTAGGCGCGATGCCTGCTTCGATGCGTCGCGTTTTTTCCGATTAATTCGCATCATTCGTTCGCAGGAATACTCCGAACGCTAGAAATTATGGTTTTTATTCGGCACTCGACGAGGCTCATCTGTTACATCAAATTGGTGCAATGTTTGATTCAGGTGAAAAAAAAATAGTAAGATCGAGCGCTGGACAAGCGCATTCGTGGTCGGGGTCGTCTCCGTCCCCTCCCCCATCAGCGAGAGACAAAGAGTGCCATGTATATCGGTATCAAGCGAGTCCCTCGACAACAAAGTAAGACCAGGGGATATAGTTACTTCGCGCAGCGACAGTTCGCGAGGGGGGGGGGGGGGGGCGAGCGAGGGGGGGATCCTGGCGCAAGGTGGCTTCGAGGATGGGTCGCCTCTCGCCATCCCCCAAAGCTTACAAGGGAAACTCGCGATAGATCGGATCGGCCTTTGGTGTACACGATCGATTCTCGCTGCCCTTTTTATTCACTTTCATTCTCAAGGTGAAACGGAATACGTGCTCCGATCGTGAGGGAAATTGCTGAAATTTTCGACCGGAGATTTCTCAAAGAGATTTACTTTTCCCACAGGGATTCGATGTTTGGTGAGAAAAGTTGGTTCGAGAGGTGCGAGGTTGTGTCAATCTTTTCGCCAGTGACCTTGAAGATAGATTTCTATGTTGCCTAAAAAAAAGAAAAATGATCGAAAGGTTACTCGGGAAGAGAAATGCATAATCGTTCCGACGGTAGAGCAGTCGCACGGTGGGACTGTGAAGTAACACGGATATCGCGTACAGATGGAAGAGCGTGGAGTAACTGTCACGGAAGACAAAGGGTACAAGTGGGAGAGGATCAGGAGGCGTCGAGCGCAAGGTTGCCTTCCCGACTTTGACCGCCGGGAGAGAGCACGGCACGCGCCGCTTACGCCCACGCGCCGTTTATGCTTCGCGCGCGCGCGCGCGCGAGCGCACACACGCGGACGAATGAATCCCTACGCGGAGGGAGAGACGGAGATTCTCCTGTGACTCGTGTTGCTCTCTCGACGCCGTTGTCAGCCGAGTGTCAAATGCGGTAGACGACGGTGGCGTCGTTGGTCGTGGTAGCGGCAGCTACTATAAGCGAAAAGAATCACGCTTTGGGATTTCGCTTTGCGGGGGGAGAGGGAATCGGTACAACGGCGTGGCAGCAGCGGCTCGGTACCCCAGACATGGTGCGTGTTTGCCTCGTCGCCTCGGTGACAGCGGCTCTTTGTGGATCGCAGCGAAGAGAATCATTATGAGAAAGAGAGAAGATCGCGCGCTACGGGAAAATACACGTAGCGCACTGCGAACGCATGAAAAAGCACTCGCGCACTCGGTCTTGGCGAGTCGAGCTTTGAGGTAACGCGAAACGAGCCGGGAGAAGATGAGATAGCGATAGAACGGCGGCAGACCGAGACGATTTGTTTCGCATCGTCTTAATACGCGAACCTCGTACCACAAAATACGTAACGAGGGAAATACGGAATATCACTTGCGTGGAAAAGGGCGTAGACCCGGCCAGTCGCACCGTCGAACACTCCGACTTACGCCCTTTTGTTTGTTTCAATTTGTTTTCTTATTCTCTTGAAAAAAACCGACTTTTCGATCGACTCGAAGCGGTGCGTCTCTCGCGTTTCGGTGGAGAGGCTACGAAAATTGGGCGGAGGAGCGAAAAGGGCTCGGTCGGTCCAGTTTCGTCCAGTCGAGTACGCCTCTCCGTTGGCAAAGAGCAAACGTACGAGCCCGTACGCGAGTGATGGCGTTAAAAATGGCGTAACCTACATCCGCTTTGTAGGCTCATCGGGGTCCAGTTGCGCCTCTTGATTAACCGGGGGAATATCCATACGTGTACAAAAAAGACGGTGCGGTGTGGCTGCGCGGCGGCTTAATAGCGTTGATTACGCCCTTTAGCTTGCTCGCGTAGGATCGATGCGCATGCGCCTGTAGACGTATACGTAGCGTAGCCATGACGGCTGATCGCTCGGGCACGCTTTCGCACTTGCACGTCCGTTTCCATTCATGAAACGGCTTTGAGCTTTCAGCCCGTCGTTTTGTTCTCTCGCAACATTGTTTTCTCGTTGACGCGTCCGACCCGAATGCGACACGAGCTCTCTATTATTTATCACGTTTACACCGCGTTTTCATGAAGATGTCGCCCGAGTTCGTACAGCGCTGCTTTACCGACTGAATTTTGTCGAGGATATCGTGCATGGCGCAAAAAATAAAAAAAATTCGTGGATCTTCGAATACCTGAATAAGGAGCGGGGTGAAGGGAGGATAAAGAGGTGCAGCGTTCCCTTCGATTTCGGGATTCCGGCATGCGCCGCGATAGAGCCATCCTCGAAAAGTCGTAGCGAGGTTGAACGCGAGAAGAGTCAACGCGCTGACGCACGCCGCTCGCGATAGCACGATAGGCTGAAATATCCAAGAGGGAGCTCTTTTTTTTCTCTTCGTCTTCGCAATCTCTCCTTATCGATAACGCTATGTTTTACCGAACCTCGAGACGAGGCTGAAAAAAATGTATGGAGAGACGCGTCGCAGGGAGGTGTCGGTACTGTACCAACGGCTCGTAGACGTAAGCGTTTCTCAGCTGATGGCGTGCACGTTCGGCTCGATCGTCGCGAATCACCCCAACAATATTAAAAATGCAAGTTTCGAGCAGCGACGCGCTAGAGTCGCCCGTCGATAGCGGATAAAGCGAGAAAACGTTGACGGGGAACGAAAAGAAACTCGTAAGATAGGATTCGGCACAATATACGGGATACGAGATGTGACGAAGACGCGCATCGCATAACGGGGTTGGTAGGCGCGGCATAACGGTTACGTAAGGTCGCGAGGAGCACGAGAGAATCGTGCCAAGTTTTAGCTCCGCGCGAGTCTCCGGTATTATTGATACTTTCGACGATTAATAATTGAAAAAAAAATATGGGAAAGGGCAACAGCCCCCCCGCTCCCCGTGAAAACAATCCTCGAACGCGATTGCCGCGATGTGACGAATGACGAATATTTTCGAGGTATGCAGGTGGAAAAAAAGCCTATCGTGGCGGATAATTCGGAGGCGACGGTTCTCTCCCCCTCCGCGGCAAGACGAAAGGCGCCCTCTCGCGCGCTCGAAGCCGGGACAGTAGAGACTCGTAGTGGTACATTTACCTGTGTACCGACACGCGGCTACGCCCGGAGCAGCGAGGGGATGAAATCCGATCGATCGGGGCGCCTCACCCCAACCCCCGAAACTCGTAGTCTCGCGATACAGCGCGAACGAGGTTACACCGAGCCGTAAAAAAAAAAAAAAAAGAAAACATATACGCGCGAAGCCGAGGCGGGAGAACGCAAATGAAAATCCGCGATGCGGCAAGTTTCGCGGATCTCACTTTCCTCGTCCGCGCTCTTTTTGCCGCTCTACCGTGACTCGAGACGCGTTATATTCGTATCTATCGATGGGCCGAATTTCTTCGCAATTCCCAACGACTAGCATACAAGTTTGGGGCCTGATTTAATCTTTTTGATCGATGATTCGTGAAAACGTCTCTCGTTAGTCGTTCGAAAACTTTTAACGCACGGATCGGGAAGGCTCCAAACGTCGAGACGAGAGCCGACCGCAGAGTTGGCTTCTCGATCGTTCGGTGAAAAAGTGTGAGACGAGATTCGCCAGAGGTTGGGCCTGCGTGCCCCGAAAGTGCCCTCGCGTGTCGTCGCTCCTACTCTCAGTTTTGCCAGCCGCGCACATACACGCACAAATGAGCACTTGTGTATCTACAGGGTGATTCCTGTCTCCGCGAAAATACAGGATGTCCCTGGTATTCTCTTTTCGCAGATGCGGCGGAACGTGGACGGTCATCTCCGACCGTCTCTTCGGAATGGACTCGAAGCGTGCCAGTCGCGCCTCGTACTCGTGGAGCACTCTATTTTTTGTTTGGGTTTGTGAATTTTTGCTATTTTCGTAAATACGACGAAGAGACGATGCAAAGTTCCGGCTATCGTTCGAGTCAACAGACACACCGAGCGAGATTCAAATACGGAACGACGTAATTACGCAAGTTACGAGCCGAACAAATTTTCGAGTCTTGTACTAATCGGGTACTGTAGGTCTCTCGGGCGTTCTTTCGTCGTCTACCTCGATTAAATTATCCAGCATCTAAATAATCCATAGTATCTTTAATATATAGTAACAAATGCGATATAGCCGTGCGCCGCCGCTCCTCTCCTCCTCTCCTCCCCCCCCCCCCGTTCGACGTTCGACAATTGTTGACGTACCTCTGGGGCAATCACGCTTCTCGATTAAAAGTATACAATTCTGGCTCGCAAAGCACCAGCGCGAGGACGAGTCGAGCCTTTGTTCGATCTTTCGAGCCAACGATTTCTACCAAAAGTCAAACGCGAGTGAAGCTCCGCGTCCACTCCGGTGCATCACGGAAAATAATTTTCGTCGTTGAGAGCGACTACGTAAAAGCTGTCGGAATGGACGAGCATCAAACCAACCTCGATATTCGTTGCATTTCTTCGATAGATTTATCAACCGTTCAACAAGACGATTAATAAAAATTGTTCGCAAGGAACAATCGCGAGCACTCGGACAACGCGGGAACGACAATATTTTTAGTTTTACTTTGAAGCCTCCCCTTTGCCGCGTGACCGCTCGATTATAAATTTTTGTGCTCGGAAAGATCGAACCTGGTAGACTCCCCCGTTCGCCGAGTCGCGTTTACGCTCAGTGATTGAATTTTCAATAAAAAAAACATTGGACCCAACCCGAAGTTCGAGCCTTTGCAAGCGAGAGTGAGAAATTAATTTTGTCATTCGTATCGGTTGTTTCGGTTCGGTTCTTGTCGAGCGAAACCGCGTAACGATGTTTGTCGAAAAGCGAAAAGATCGAACATCGTTGGGCCCATCGCGACTGGGGTCGAGACGAGTGTTGATCGGGTCTCGAGCGCGCGAGTCTCGTTATCGCAATTTCGTTTTGTTTCTCTCCATGGAGTTTTGATCGAAGATTGTAGGGTGCGTCGCCGTCGGTTTTCAAAGTACGATCGAGCACGGCGAGAGAGTCAAGCACTCGTCGGTTGAGCAGCGCACATTAAGGGCCAAACATTTTTGTCTCTCTTTCGCGTCCATCAGAATAGCGCGATTGTCGTTTCGTTTGACGCGCAAGCGTACGAGTTTTTCGCATAGTTCTCTCTCTTTCTTTCTCCTTCAGTCGAGGATCGTAGAAAAATCGTTTTGTACACGTGTGTAAATATATATGTATGTATGTATGCGTGTATATACACACATATATATGAAAAAAGCGTAGTAAGTACAGGAAGAGGGTTCCGGTCGTTCGAGCTGAACCCTCCAATCATCGAGTCTCTACGCCCCAAATATCCCAATCTCCGAAACATTTATATACTTCTTATACGATTAATAGACATATTTCATTGTCGTAGGTGCACGTTCCCGATATAAATTCTCCTCTCGCGTTCGACTCGACTCCTCGAGATCGCCAATTATTCGATTCTTCCTCGTCCAAGCGCGTCGTTCGCGTTGACGCGTCGTTGCTTCTCTCACTGTTGTTTGACGTTTCTTCTCCTGGTACAGCACGAGCGCTCCTTTCGTCTTTCGGTCAATCGTCTTTTGACTTGGTTTCGGACTCCTGTTGACTGCCCTCGTCCTCCTCGTCCGAATAATTCGTCGGTGCTTCGCCGGGTTTCAGAAGTTTACCGACAAAGTCGTACCTCTCTGCGAATGCAAACGAGACAATCATCGATATAGTACGAACGCTCGCTGCGGGTGTATTCGCTTCGAGCGCGAATGCGCCAACAACAACAACAACAACAACAACAACAAGATTAACGAGGGGCTTTTGTAATCTTGCTCCGCCCGTGAAAGGAGCAAGGTGGCTGGTGATCGCGTGACTTTCGACCGGAACGTATCTAAAAATCTGGTACAGCGAAAAAAAAAAAAAACGCGTCGTTACGCTCGACGTTGCGAGAACTTTGACCGACGCCTTTTTTTTTTTTTTTAGGTTTGTTGAATTAACTCGCGTGTCTCGCCTCGGAGCGTCAATCGTATCTGCCGCGTTGCGATAAAGAAATATAAAAATACTTCGATAAGGACAAATTTTGTTTTCGCGTCGGAAGATTGTACACGCTGTTGGATCGGGAACGATCCTCGAGTTCTCTCGTTTCTCCGCGCTTGCCTTTGAACTGTTCTTCCCACTCGAGGACGGAGCTCATTTCGTCGGTGTTGAGATCACTGAGGTCGTCGTACTCGTCCTTTCCTGTACAAATGGAAAAGGTCGCGAGGCCTCGACTCGCGTCGCGTCCGGCGAATGCAGCGTACGGTCCATCTGTCAATAAAAAGTTTTCTTCATTTTTAAAGCGTCCTTTGTTTTTTCCTCTCGAGAATCGTTAAACAAATACGATGCAACGAACGTTGCACGTTTCTAATAATTTCGTGATTTCCCGTGACGACGCGTCTCCCCGCTTATCACTCTGATCGTGACTCTCCGATAATTCACATCTCGAGGATGGCGCGTAAATTTCCGATAAGATAGCGAAAGGGGCGATTATACGGATCCTCGTTGTTCGAGGAGTATCGGAGCGAGGGGCTGCTCGTCCGATACGGCGCGCATTCGCTCTACGACGAGCCGTTTCTATTATTGAGTGCCAAATGGCATTGAACGATACAACGGGCCGCTACGATCCAATTGATCCGAGAAATTGATCGAACGGGTCGACACGTTTCAAGGCCGCTCAACGTGCTCGATCTCGCGATCAACGGCGTCGCGTATTACCGACGCGCCGTCGTTTCTCGCCGAATCCGCCGCAAATACGCGCCGCTCGTAACGCAGCGGAGAGGCTGCTTATCGTCTCCTTCCACCGACGCCCCCCCCCCCCGCCCCGGACCCGCCACGACATCGGGGGAAAAAAATTGCGCGCAAACGTTCGTTTCGTATCCGGAATTCCATTGCCTCGCGAATCTTTCGCGGCGGGCCTCATTTTCAGAGAAAATAAAAAAAAAAAAAAACAAACGCAGATCCGTTT